>ML326050.1:0-148036 GCA_005239505.1 Nicotiana paniculata | reverse complement strand
GAGCGTGATCAAATTTTGGCTCCGTTGCCGGGGAGTTAACGGTATTATCAAGTGTAGCTGTAGTTGTACATATTGCTAGGTTTCAAGTTTAATTTTTTTAGTATGTGATTTTTATTTTCTTTATTTTAGCTGTATTTGTTAATTTGAAAACATGGCATCGTGGAATTATGAGAGTTTGGATGTTGGTAATTCTACTTTTGATCCTCGTTATGCATATTATGGAGGAAACCAGCCTGGGCAAAATTATCAAAATATTCCCGAGAGCGAGTTATGTGTACCAACTCTATCTTATGTATGGAATGTGTGTGATATGTGTAGTGGTCAAGATGGTCACTTTCATGGTTGTGCTTATATTTATTATCTTCCCCCAACCCCTTACTGTGATGGTTCTTCTTTTTCTTGTGAAGTTAATAGGTACAAAGAACCGAGGTATGAGGACCTGAAAAAGATCGAGGATATGATAAAGTGCCTTGTGGAACAAAATGATGAGATACAACTGCGGGTACAAAGGCAAGATGCAACTATTCGCAACTTGGAGGCTCAAGTGAGTCAACTAGTTGAAGCTTTCTCAAACGAGGCAAATATTCATAACTTGGAGGATCAAGCGAATAAAGTAATTGAACCCTGTAAAGCGCAACAAGTTGACATTGTGGATAGTAGCCAATATGAGTATGAATTGGCTGCAGAAATTACCATTATACTGGAGGATTTAAAAAAATACGAGAATGAACTAGAGGAGAAGGTCAGGAGTAGAACACCAACAATCAATCGAACTAGATTTTGAGGATGCCAATGTCGTAGAAGAGATACTAGAGTCAATCAAGGATATTGAGGATACATATTTTGTTGACTCTAGTGTCATCAGTGTTAAGGATGTTGACAATCCCAATGTTTGTGTAGTTGAGCGCATTGGTCCACACTCTAAGCACTTTTCCACATTGTGTTTGGATGATGATATGGAAATAGAGTCGTCCAAGCCACTTGAGGAGTCAAGGAGTTAGGAACAAGATGCCTACATCCTGGAATTCTTCTTGCCAGAAAGTCGGGAATACACATCTCATCTAAAGGCCAAGAAGTGCAGATTACTACATTGTTTTATTGGGCCAGTCAGAATCGTTCCACCACCACAGGAGCATGATCATAGAGCAGAATCAAAACTTGGGGTCCAATTCATAAGTTCAAAGTGGAGGCATATATTGATTCAAGCATTTGTCCTAAGGAGCATGGAAAGCAAAACTAATGGAGAGGATGAACATGATTAAGGATGGAGAGCGTCAGAGGATGACGACGCTGCTTGATCAGGGAGTTTCTTGCACCTTATTTTTACTTCTTGTTTTGTCTATATGTGATGCACTGAGGACATTGCATGATTTAAGTGTGGGGTGTTGTAAATATTTGTTGTGGTTTGTTGTGTTTAGTGTGATTTCTTGTTAGTAGTTTTACCTTTTCATGTTAGTAAGTTTTTCTAAAAAAAAAAAAAATTATTAAAAATATGTGGACTCTCCCCGACGATGGATCTCCTAGATAGTTTTCTCGAGGGAAGTAAGTCTAAAGAAAATACCAAAAAGATTTTTGTTTTAGGTAGTGTGGTAATTCCCTTGGTTTTTCTTTGGACCGCGGTTCTTTTCCAAGGGTTTTTAATTAAACCAGGTGTAGGTAGTTTTTAATTTTTAGGAGTAATAACCACATGGTTGAGAAATTAATTGCAACAATATCTCGAAACTTTGTGATGCCTTGAGAATAGTCAGTACGTTGGTTGTGACGCTTAGGCTCAATTTTTTGACTCTAGGATAAATACCTTAAATCGTGGATTCTTAAATTTGCTTAACTGCTTTGATGGAGTGTCGTGATAGATCCAATCCTGAGTGAGTTATGTGCCATGTGTGTGTGAGGTTTGTATGTTATTCTGTGCATTGCATTTGATGTCTAGAACTTGCCCCCCGTGTGTGCAAAGCGAAATAGTAGTTTTGTTCAGTCTTGGAAGTGATATAGGCGTTTCTTTATTGAGCCAACGATGTATATTTTATCTGCCTACTTGTTATGTATCGTAGAATACCCCGTTGAGCCTATAATCCTGTTTATTTGGCAACCACATGACAAGTCATACCCCTTTGTTTGAATGGATCATATATTTGAACCTTGTCACCTCTCGCAAGCACTGGAAATGTGATGAAATATGAAAAAGTTAAAGTGTGGGGTGGTAGGTTGGTTTTTGAGGGGAACAATTGAAATAAGGAGAAAGGTGCACTGTTTTGAAAAAGTAAGAGTCACTTAGAAAAAAAAAAGAGAAAAAGGAAAAAAATAGTTGTATTGTTGTGAAAAAAAATAGATATATTCCTTGACAAGTGGTGACTCTTGATGTGTTGCTTAAAGAAGTATAGGGTAATATACATTGATGTGAAGGTGGAGTTTGGTTTGATATAAGTTTGAGGTTGAATGCTAAAGTATATGTAGTAAAGTGTTTAGGGAGGCGTAGTCACTCTTATATCTAAATGTATCCTATCCGTCCCGCAGCCTACATTACAACCAAATAAATTCCTATTTGATCCTAGACTGAACGAGCTCGATTAGTAGAGTAATACACTACGGGCAAGCCTATGGTGCATCTTTTGTGGCATATGAATATTATTTTTGAGAGTGAGTGAATTCTTTCTATCTTGAGTTCCTAAGTGTTCTTAAATTTCATTGTGTGTGGAACTAGCTCTTTGATTTGGTGAGGGCACATGATTCATGAAGGAAAGGTAATGTTGTTGACCTCTATGTTAGAGTAGTTAGTGAATTGTGAATAAAGCATGGTATTTGTGAGTCGATTATTGAGGCAAGGATGTCACACCTTTGTACTTAAACTATTTTAAAAATTCTTGGTATAACGTGTTAAGGGATTTGCTTAATAAGTTGTGTTCATGGGTGTAGTTTAATTGCTTGAGGACGAGCAAATATTTAAGTGTGGGGTGTTGATGTGTGGCTAGAATTCATGGTTTAATGCATTATGTGCCTTACATTTTATGTGCTTTAATGGTAAAAATACACCTCGTTTGAGCATAATGGAGTCTATTTCATGTGTAGGTGAATTGGAGATGGAAGTCGAGCTAAATGGATGCATAAACGTCAAAAATATGCTCAAGAGTCAAAAGGGAGTGAACCCGGCTATAGCTGGGCGTTTAAGCTGTAAAGCCTGGTCATACCAGGCTTTAGCCGGGCGTTTGGGCTGTAAAGCCTGGTAGGACCAGGCGTTTGGGGGGCGTTTGGGCCATAAAGCCAGGCCTGGTCAGGCGTTAGCCAGGCCTTTGGCCTGTAATGCCTGGTCCCTTGTCCGGCCCAGTCTGAGTTTTGAAGATTTTAAGTGTTTCCCGGTTTGACTAGAAGTATCCTACACGTTTAGGGTTTGTCCCAAACATATAAATAGACCCAAAAACACAACTTTGAAGGGAGATGCCATTAGAGACAGGAGAAGCCTGTGGAATACTACTCAGCAAAGCAAAACATTGATTTTTACATCCTTTATTTATTACTTTGTGGTTTAATTATGCAAGTTATTTTGGAGTTGATTATTATGAGCATGATTAGTTAATTTCTTTAATCTAGGGTTTTGGTGGAAACCGTTGGGGGGTGAACTTATTGTGATATTAATATAGCTTTGATTGGTTGATTAAACTATATTTGTTCAATTACGTTCTTGTTGTAGTTGATTGAAGGANAATAACGATACTTCGGGTGCAATCTAAAGTGAGCTGTAATGCAATCTAGCTAGAGTAACTTGAGAGAGTGCGTCTAGTAAATTATCATAATTACTTGAGAGAGATTTATGGTAGCTAGAGTGCTCATGATTGATAGAGACAACTAATCAAACTATAGGAAGTATCCAACAAAGAAGTTCACCGACGGGGGAAACCATAACCTTAGACCTTTATTCTAACTGTTTACACCGCATTGTTAGTTAATCTTTAGTTTATTAATTTTGTTCAGTAGAAGTAGTAAAACATTACCAATTGATATTCAAAATTCTTGAGAAAGTTGATTAAGTAAAAGTTTCGTATTCTGATGGCTTGCTTGATACGTTAATTCCCTGTGGGATCGACTCTGGGCTTAATACCCCAGATTATATTTGCAACACCTGCCTAGTCTTTTATTAGACATAGTTGAGCGTGATCACAGAGCTCCGCCCAGAGCAGTAGCCCCAGTGGAGGAGCCTCAGGTAGAGTTTGCTGATGAGGTTCCTGCCCAGACAGTCCCGGTTGGGTTAACTCAGGTCCCCTAGGGGTTCATTGCCACGCCAGTACTCCAGGATGCTCTGCTCCGCCTAGTGGGCTTTATGGAGAGTGTCGCTCAAGCAGGTTTGCTTCCTACAGCACCAACCATCTCTCAGGCTGGGGGAGGAGCCCAAACTCCCGCTACTCGCACTCTGGAGCAGTTGGCTCCTCAGTTTCAGACTCCAGTAGCTCAGCCAACTGGGATAGATCAGTCGGGTATCATGGATCAGACTGGTGATGGAGCAGCTATGTCTACTGATGCTTTGTGGAGGTTGGACAGGTTCACCAAGATTTTAACTACTACTTACAGCGGGGCATCTTCAGAGGATCCCCAGGATTACTTAGACACTTTCTATGAAGTTCTTTGGAACATGGGGATCGTGGAGACCAATGGGGTCGATTTTGCTACTCTCCGCCTTTCTGGTACCGCCATGAATTGGTGGAGGGATTATTTCTTGAGCAGACCAGCTGTATCTTTGCCTTTGTCTTGGGCCCAGTTCTCTGATTTGTTCTTGGAGAAGTTTCTTCCAGTCACCCAGAGAGAGGATCGTCGGAGGCAGTTTGAGCGTCTCCTGCAGGGTTCTATGACAGTTACACAGTATGAGACCCGATTCATCACTTTGGCCTGACATGCTATCATGATACTCGCCACCGACCGAGAGAGGGTGAGGAGGTTTATAAAGAGGCTAGCTCATCCGATTAGACTACAGATGGCCAGAGAGACAAGCAGTGATATTTCATTCCAGGAGGTGGCCAATGTGGCCAGGCGAGTCGAGATGGTCTTATTGCAGGGTAGTGGTCAGGGGTCTTACAAGAGGCCTCGTTATTTTGTCCGGTTCAGTGGTGCCTCATTTGGAGGCAGGGATTCTTTTGGTAGGGGTCATCTTCCTAGACCCTTTCAGTCAGCACTCCAGGTATCCCGCAGTGCACCACCGCTCCAGAGTTTTCAGAGTGGTTACTCCGGTCGACAGGGACAGTTTCAGGGCCAGCAGTCTCAGCAGCCGAGATCTTGTTATACTTGTGTTAGCCCAGGGCACATTGCTAGATTTTTCCCCCGAGCCTCGAGTGGTTCTTAGCACCAGGGTTCCCGTGCTATGATTCTCACACCAGGCGCTCCACCACCCCCTCAACCAGCTAAGGGTAAAGGTCGAGGTGCCAGGGGTTGAGGCAAGACAGTTAGAGGTGGAGGTCATGCTATTAGAGGTAGAGAACAACCCGCAGTAGGTCAACCCAGAGATGTTCAGATTGGTGGGGCCCAACTTCGATGTTATGCTATTGTCGCCAGGCCTGAGGCTGAGGCCTCCGATGCAGTCATTACAGTTATGGTTACAGTTTGCAGCAGGGAAGCTTTCATTTTATTTGACCCGGGGTCCACATATTCCTACGTGTCCTCATATTTTCCTCCTTATCTGATTATGCCTCGTAATTCCCTGTGTACACATGTATGGGTATCTACACTGGTGGGTGATTTTATTGTAGTAGATCAAGTCTACCGTTCATGTATAATGGTTATCGGTGGTCTGGAGTCCATAGTAGATCTTCTACTCCTTGATATGGTTGATTTCGATGTTATTTTACAGATGGATTGGTTGTCCCCCTATCTTCTATTCTGGACTGTCATGCCAAGACTGTGACCTTGCCCTTGCCAGGAGTGCCTCGATTGGAGTGGAGAGGGGCTCCTGGCCATTCTTCCAGTAGTGTTATCTCATATATGAAGGCTTGGCACATGGTCGGGAAGGGGTGTTTGCCTATTTGGCTTATGTTCGTGATTCTAGTGCTGAGGTTCCTTCTATGAAGTCTGTGCCCATAGCCCGTGATTTTCCAGAGGTATTCCCTGCAGACCTGCCGGGTATGCCACCCGACAGGGATATTGACGTTTGCATTGTTTTGGCTCCGGGCACTCAACCCATTTCTATTCCGCCGTATCGTATGGCCCCGCTCGAGTTAAAGGAGTTGAAAGAACAATTACAGGATTTGCTTGATAAAGGCTTCATTAAGCCTAGTGTCTCACCTTGGGGTGCGCCGGTATTGTTTGTTAAGAAGAAGGATGGGTCGATGAGGATGTGTATAAATTATTGACAATTGAACAAGGTGACCGTTAAGAACAAGTATCCATTGCCGCGAATTGATGATTTGTTTGATCGGCTTCAGGGTGCCAAGGTATTTTCGAAGATCGATTTGAGATCTGGCTACCATTAGTTGAGGATTAGGGCATCCGATGTCCCTAAGACAACTTTTCGCACTCGGTACATGCATTATGAGTTCTTAGTAATGTCATTCGGGTTGACAAATGCCCTAGCAAATTTTATAGACTTGATGAACCGAGTGTTCAGACCTTTTCTGGATTCCTTCGTGATTGTCTTCATTGATGATATTCTGATTTATTCCCACAGCCGAGAGGAGCACGAGTAGCACCTTCGAGTTGTTCTTTAGACTTTGAAGGACAGTCAGTTGTATGCTAAGTTTTCTAAGGGTGAGTTCTGGTTGAGTTTAGTTGCATTCCTGGGTCATGTTGTATCAGCAGAGGGTATCCAGGTCGATCCCAAGAAGATTTCAGCAGTCAAGGATTGGTCTAGGCCCACATCAGCTACAGAGATTCAGAGTTTCTTGAGCTTAGCAGGCTACTATCGTCAGTTTGTGGAGGGCTTTTCATCTATTGCAACCCCGATGACCAGGTTGACTTAGAAGGGTGCCCAGTTCAGGTGGTCAGATGAGTGTGAGGTGAGCTTTCAGAAGCTCAAGACAGCCTTGATCACGACGCCGATGTTGGTTTTGCCCTCAGGTTCAGGGCCATATACTATGTATTGTGATGCATCTCGGGTTGGACTTGGTGCAGTGTTAATGCAGGATGGCTAGATTATTGCATATGATTCGCGTCAGTTGAAGATCCATAAGAAGAATTATCCAGTTCATGATTTGGAGTTAGCAGCCATTGTTCACGCGCTGAAGATTTGGAGACATTATTTATATGGCGTGTTTTGTGAGGTGTTCACGGATCACAAGAGTTTGCAATATATGTTCAAGCAGAAGGAGTTGAATTTGAGGCAAAAAAGATGGTTGGAGTTGTTGAAGGACTATGATATTACCATCTTATATCATCCGAGGAAGGCCAATGTGGTGGCCGATGCTTGCTTGAGATGTTCAGGCTTTAGCCAATCGATTCATGAGACTGGATGTTTCTGAGCCCGACCGTATTCTAGCTTATACAGTTGCTCGTTATTCATTATTTGATCGTATTCGAGACCAGCAGTATGATGATCCTCATTTGTGTGTCCTAAGGGATACGGTCCGACACAGGGATGCCAAGCAGGTTACAGTTGGTGATGATGGAGTTCTACGGATGCATGGTCGTATTTGTGTACCCAATGTGGATGGACTTCATGAGTTGATATTGCAGGAGGCCCATAGTTCCCGGTATTCCATTCATCCGGGCGCCGCAAAGATGTGCCAGGATTTGTGGTAGCACTATTGGTGGCGGAGGATGAAGCATGATATTGTGGCATATGTAGCACGATGCTTGAACTGTCAGCCGGTTAAGTACGAGCACTAGAGACCGGGTGGTTTGATGCAGCAGATTGAGATTCCCGAGTGGAAGTGGGAGCGTATCACCATGGATTTTGTAGTTGGGCTCCCACAGACTCAGAGGAAGTTCAATGCGGTATGGGTCATTGTGGATAGGTTGACCAAGTCAGTGCATTTCATTCGTGTGGAAATTTCCTATTCTTCGGAGAGATTGGCAGAGATCTACATTAGGGAGATTGTTCGCCTTCATGGTGTGACCGTGTCTATTATTTCTGACCGAGGTACACAGTTTACCTCGCATTTCTAGAGGCAGTTCAGCGTGAGTTGGGCACGAGGGTTGAGTTTAGCACAACATTTCATTGACTTTGGAGGCTGTTGGGATCAGTTCTTGCCATTATCTGAGTTTGCCTACAACAACAACTATCAGTCGAGCAATCAGATGGCTCCTTATGAGGCATTATATGGTAGGCGGTGTCAGTCGGCGGTTGAGTGGTTTGAGCCGGGAGAGGCTCGGTTGTTGGGTACAGAGTTAGTGCAGGATGCCTTGGATAAGGTTAAGATCATTCAGGATAGACTTCGTACAGTGCAGTCCAGCCAGAAGAGTTATGCCGACCGCAGAGTTCGTGATTTGGCATTCATGGTTGGGGAGCGGGTATTGCTTCGGGTATCGCCCATGAAGGGCGTGATGAGATTTGGGAAGAAGGGTAAGCTAAGCCCTAGATTCATTGGTCTATTTGAGATTCTTGACAGAGTGGGAGAGGTGGCCTACAGACTTGCGTTGCCACCAAATTTATCAGCTGTGCATCTGGTATTTCATGTGTCTATGCTTCAGAAGTACCACGGAGATCCAGCCCATGTGTTAGATTTCAACAGTGTTCAGTTGGACAAGGATTTGACCTATGAGGAGGAGCCGGTCACGATATTAGACCGGAAGGTTCGTCAGTTGAGATCGAAGAGTTATCCTTCGATTCGTGTCCAGTGGAGAGGTCAGCCTGCCGAGGCAGCTACCTGGGAGTTCGAGCTCGATATGCGGAACCGTTATCCCCATCTTTTCCCTGATTCAGGTACTTTTCTATGTTCGTTCGAGGACAAATGGTTGTTTTAGAGGTGGAGAATGTGATGACCCAAAAAGTCATCTCTCACTATTCAAGTCAAAACGGTGTTCCGAGGCCTTGAAAACCTCCTTTTATTTCACCTCGTCTTGCGTGCTTAGCCCGGGCGTATAGCCGGGAAGCTTGTGCATGAAAAACTGAGAAAAATGCTAGTTTTGCCTTTAAAATTAAATTTAAGTTGACTTCGGTCAACATTTTGGGTAAACGGACCCGAACCCGTGATTTGACGATCCCGGAGAGTCCGTAGGAAAATATGGGACTTGGGCGTATGCCTGGAATCGAATTCCGATGTCCCAAGCTCGAGAAATAAATTTTTGAAAGAAATTATTTTCTGAAAATATAAAGGGTTTTTGAAAGTTTAATTATATTTGAAATCTGTGGTATCAGGCCCGTATTTCGGTTCCGGAGCCCTGTACGGTTCGATATGATATTTATTTCATGTCTGTAAAGTTTGGTAAGAAACGGAAGTCATTTGACGTGATTCGGACCCATAGATGTAAAAGTTGATGTTTTGAAAGTTTTGGAAATTGTCATGGATTTTGGGGTTAAATTCGTTGTTTATGACGTTATTTATGTTATTTGATCACACGAAGAAGTCCGTAGGATGTTTTTGAGGTTGTGTGCATATTTGGTTTGGAGCCCCGAGGGCTCGGGTGAGTTTTGGATATGCGTCGGAGTGTTTAAGCTTAAGAAAAATCTAGTTTTTTGGGCTGTTTCTGGTGTCTGGTGTCATGTGCTATGCGAACGCATAGGTTCATTCGTGAACGCATAACATATTAGGGGGCTGGATAATTTTTAACTCTGNGGCTGTGCGAAAATGGTAATAGGAGAAGACTATATGCAAATGCATAATGGGTGTCGCGAACGCACAAAATCTGAGGGGTCTGGGAGGGGGGGAGAGGGGGGGGGGCTGGGGAGCATTATGCTTATGCAAACGCACCTTATGGGATGCGATCGCGAAGTGTAACTTGGGGCAGCCTGTTCGAACGCATGGCACGTGCCGCGAACGCATGATTTATTTTTGCGCAGTGATTCTAAAAACAGAATACATACGGGATTTTTACCAAAATTCATAACTCCTTCTTCCAAACTCTATCTTGGGCGATTTTTGAAAGACAACTTCACCATAAATTCATAGGTATGTTATCTTAGACTGCTTTTCTTCAATATTTATCAACACCCATTAGATTTCTAGGCCTAAAATCATGATTTTAAGGGTAGAAATTAGGGATTTGGGTAGAGTTAGGGCTTTTTTGATTAATTGGAATTTAGACCTCGTTTTGGGGTCGAATGCTGAAACTAATTCCATATTCGGGCTCGTAGGTGAATGGGTGATCAGGTTTTGGTCCGAACATCATTTTTGACCAAGCGGGACCGGGGTCGATTTTTGGATTTTTGGGAAGAATGTTAGAAAAGCTATAATTAAGCATTGAAATGGAATTGTTAAGTGTTTATTGATGTTATTGAGTCAATTATGTCTAGAAACAATTGATTTGGAGTCGAGTTCAAAAGGAAAAGCGGTGATTGAGGCGTGACTTTGGTCGTGGAAGTCGAGGTAAGTGTTTGGCCAAATTTAGCTTGAGGGAATAGGTGTTGAGTCTTATTTGCTATGTGTTTATACCATGTTCAACGGATAGGTGAGGTGAAAATTACCTATACATTGGTGTCAATCACTTCCGTGAGTCGGAAATAATGAATTATGTGATTTTCATTGATATTTACTGTGTTATAGCTTAAATTTTACTTTAGTGGTTGTTTGTTCGGTGGAAATTCTTGGTAATGGATATAGTTGAGTATTTGTTCGGATAAGGAACCTTATGTAAATATATATACTTGAGCGAGATTGGTTATAGGCGTGTCCCTTGCCGGGATAGTGATATTTATACCGTTGTTCCCTTGCCGGGATGTTATGATTTATGATTCACATTGTTGATATTTCCTTGCCAAACTTCTGCTATTGATATTGTTTGGGTGAAGAGTGTAAAGCACGAAGGGTGATGTCGTGTATTGATTATTGTGAGGAAGAGTGTAAAGCACGAATGTTGATGCCATGTATTGAGTATTGTGAGGATGAGAGTGTAAAAGTACGAAGGGTGATGCCGTGCCATGTTATGATATTAAAAGTACGAAGGGTGATGCCGTACCGTTTTTATTTACTATTTGGTGAGGGTTAGAGTAAAAGCACGAAGGGTGATGCCGTGTACTTGCTTTTACATTTTTATTTGGTGAGGATGAGAGTAAAAGCACGAAGAGTGATGTCGTGCACTGTTTTCTCTGTGATTGTTATTTCCTGCTGTTACTTAGAGAATTGAATTGTTGTCTTATTTTGTTATTTCTGTTATCTGATATTGCTTTCCCCCAGCTTGTTTCCCCTTTTCCCTTGTACTTAACTGGTTATTGTTGTTTTTATTACTTCTTCCGAATATTATTGAATTGCACAGGTTGTCTTGATTGTCGTGTTTTAGCCTCGCCACTACTTCGCCGAGGTTAGGCTCGACACTTACTCAGTATATGGGGTCGGTTGTACTGATGCTATAGATGCACATCTTTTGTTGTGCAGATCCCGGTACAGACCCTTTGGACATTAGAGCTAAGAGGCTGCCTTCAGTCCAGCCGGAGACACCGAGGTAGTCCTGCAGGCGTTCACAGGCCTTGGCGTCCCCTTCTACTTCTTTATTTTTGTTCTAGTTAATTCAGAAACAAATGTATTTACTTCTTTCAAACCATTACATGTATTATTCATAGATTGTCCATGATATTCTGACTCCGAGGATCTGGGATTTGGTTGTTTTGGTATTTAGTAAAAGCAGTGGATTGGGTTATAGATATATAGTCTGTATCATTTTCATACTTTTATTTATGAATAATGTTGTATTTCACCCGTATTTGTCTAATAATTAAGGACTAATGAAAATTTGAATATTCATGTTGGCTTGCCTAGCGAGTTCAGCGTTAGGCGCCATCACGGTCTCGACGATGAGAATTTCGGGTCTTGACAAAAAAAGGTCTTGCTTGCCTATAGAATAGAAATGTGCGCTGATCTAGGCAGTGACAACCGAAGGGACAGCCATAACAATAAAAGACATGCCAACAGACAAAGCTCTAGGGGTTGATAGCTACCCTATAGAGTTTTCACCAAAAACTGGGACCTAGTGAAGGAGGAGGTTTATGCTGCAGTGCAAATCTTCTTTGAAACTGGGGAACTCTTGAGGAAGGTGAACTGCACAACAATTACCCTGATTCCTAAAGTCAACTCACCATCTCAGATTAAAGACTATAGGCCTATTGCTTGTTGTAATACCTTGTACAAGATTATTGTCAAGGTCTTAGAACTGAGAATCAAGAAGGTGATTGGTAACCTAATTGGGGACTCATGGTCTGCATTTATAAAAGGAAGAAGCATCATTGACAACATTCTTTTCAGCCATGAATTGTTCAAATAGTACAATAGAAAAGGTGTATCTCCTAGATGTGTCATGAAGGTGGACTTAAGAAAAGCCTATGATACTATAGATTGAAGGTTTCTGAGAAGAATGCTCATTGATATTGGATTCCTTTCAAATTCATTAAATGGATTATGGAATGTGTTACCACTGTCTCTGTAACGATTCGACCAATCGTTTTGAGCGTTTACACTTCGCTCGGTAGTTCACGGGCGTGAGTTACTCCGCATGATGTATTAGGACTTATGTTCTAAATTTGAGTTTATTCTGAGTTGATTTGATATGTTTCGACGCGAGTTTGTGGAAGTCGAAAGTTCATTAAGTTTGATTTGAGGTGCGTTTCGTCGTTTCGATGTTGTTATGCATGATTTGAGGCCTCGAGTAAGTTTGTGATATGTTATGGGACTTGTTGGTATGTTCGTACGGGGTCCTGAGGGGCTCGGGTGAGTTTAGATTGGTTTGGCTTGTGTTGCACTCGTTTTTATTATGTTTCGACATTGTTTCTTCAAGCTTAAATGGTACCACATTGAACAAATGAGATCTAATTTTTGTTTTGATTGAAGCATTAGATCCGTATCATAATTATGGACCCGTACCAAAAAGAATCGTTTAATTTGGACATCGTATAAGGACTTTATGATCATTTTACTAAGAATTAGGTTGCCAGATTTTTCAGATTAATTACGAAATTGCCACTGACGTCGTATTTAAAAATCTGCACTATTTCCAAATATTAAAACCAACATATCACCTTTAATATAAGGTCAAATTGAGTCATTAAAGAGCTTAAAATGACTATAATTTCACAAGGAATCCATTGAAGTCATCAAAAGTGAGTTTCAGTATCGTTTGGCACAAGAAACGAGGCAGAACAATGTTAAATTGAGAGTTTTTTTTCATTTAACATATTTTGAGTTAAGGAGCTCGAATTTGGGCAATTTTTTGGAGGTGATTTTTATCATATGGATTGGACCAAGTGGTATATACTCGATTTTGGTTATATTTCATGAATCCATCTTCATTTTTGAAATTTGATCGATGATTTCAAAGTGAAATTTGGGGATTTTGCCTAAAATTTCGTAAAGTGAAAATTTGAGTTTTAAACATCGATTCAGAGTCGGACTTGAGTGAGACTAGTATGATTGGACTCGTAATTGAATGAGTTATCGTATTTTATGAGTTTTGTCGGGTTTCGAGATGCTGATCCGGGTTGGGCTTTTGGGCCGATTTTGGGATTTTGATTCAAGATTTGATCTTTTTCGATTGAGATTGGTTCCTTTAGCATTGTTTGATGTATTTGAGTTGTTTTTGGTTAGTTTCGAGCTGTTTGGAGGTCGGAATGCGCGAGAAGTAATTTTTGGAGCATCGTTGGCTTGTTCGGTATTGGGATTCGCTCGTTCGATGTAAGTAACTCTTCTAAACTTAGTGTTGAGGGTATGGAATCCCGAATAATGCGTTATGTGATTGGTATTAAGGTGACGCACATACTAGGCGTGCACCTTGTGAATTGTGACTACGTTGTTTCTATGGAACTGTATAGTGGCCCTATCTTGTTGTTCTTTGTGTTGTCACAATATGATAAAGTAATTGAGCTGTCAATCATGCTAGATATTATGTTAGGATTTATGCCAATATTGTTGATACCCATAGTGGTCATTTCTTACTGTCATCTCACTGATTTTACTAATATGTTCGTACTAAGTCATATCCATGCATTCATATCATATCTCACTCTCAGTTGTTATTTATGATACATCATATCACTGTTGTCGGGATAGTTTCATGATATTGAGAGCTCGAGAGACTGGAGAGATTTATGACTGAGTGAGGCCGAGGGCCTGATGGTGAGGAGGTTTATGGGATCGGGCCGCACGCCGCATCATGTTTTACTGATTTATGCCACGATTGACTTGTTATAGCACTTGGGCTGAAGGAGCCCCTCCGGAGTCTGTCCATACCCCCAGTGAGCACAGGTACCTACCGAGTGCGAGTGCCGAGTGACGAGTGACGAGTGATTGAGACGACTGAGTGACTGGGAACACTGAGTGAATTGATACTTTGGGAGTATGCATATGATTTTATCACTGAGTTGTATCGCATTTGATATGCACACTTGACATACATACATAGAGATGCATTTTTTTCTCATGCTATACGATATCACGTAATTCATGAATTCTCATACATATTGAATATAGGCATGGAGATGTACTTTCCTTATGCTATCTGAAAATGAAACATTTACCTGATGAAAAGTTTTTGGAATAATTTACAGTTTTCAAGGAAGATTACAATTTTCAACTTACTCATATTTTTTGCAAATTTTTTATAAAAGACTTGTGTTTTTCACTGTTACATTGAAAAGCGGAACTATTTTGGGAAACTATGAAAAGGTTGAGCATTTTATCTCCGAGCTACTTCTTTATTTAATTTCTTTACATTGTTACAAACTACTGTTGGTTATTGGTGTTGGACCCGACCTATGTTCCAGCTCTTCACTACTTTCAACCTAAGGTTAGGTTTGTTACTTACTCAGTACATGAGGCCGGTTGTACTGATACGATGCTTCTGCACATTGCATGCAAATGTTGGCTGTTGTTGTTGTTGTGTTTGATGGTTGCTGGATGTGAAGACGTACTTGCGTCCAACTTGCAGCTGCCTCTTTTGTTCGGGGTATCCTTAGATTATAAAGCTCTGTTTACGTACTTTTCAAACAGACTATGTATTTATTTCATTTTCACTTTGTAAACTTTATTCTTAGAAGCTCATAATTTGTACTACCAGTCCTTGCGAAAGGTTTAAGATTTAGATAATTCATTTGTTTGATTGTCTTATTACTACTATTGGAATTAGGAAATTATTAGTTGGCTTACCTAGAGGGTTGGGTTAGGTTCCATCATGATTAGTAGATTTTGTGTCGTGATAGCTTGGTATCAGAGCTCTAGGTTCATAGGTTCTACAAGTCATGAGAAAGTGTCTAATAGAGTTTTGCGGATCAGTATGATGATATCCATACCTATCTTCGAGAGACTACATGACATTTAGGATATATTTCCCATCTTTCTTTCCTTATCGTGCGACATTGATTCATCTTGAAGCGTGAATCTTTGAAATCTCTTCCACACATTCGTATGCGCAAATGAGCGCTCGGTATCAGCTGTGCATCGACGATTTGTGATTCCATGGTTGAGGTGCGAGATGTGATTTTGGCATGCTGACGATGGGCTAGTCTGGAGAACTAAAGGCCCGATTTTTGACTGTAGCTTGAGCACAGAGATTTCGATTGTGTGAGCATGTGCTTTTGGGACTTATATGTCCGTTGGTGTCCCTATTAGTGGAATTTGTGATTGAATGGCTATGTGGTGCTACGAGATGTGTTTGGATGGATCGAATGTGACGAGAAGAGTTTAATATAGATGTAACAATGACTATTGGGTGTTTGATTTATGTCTTGATTTGGCGTATAGCCTCGAGTTACGGGTGTGTTGAAGGACCTCTCTTGTTGTTTGGTTGTGGGGTGAAGTAGATTTTCATGTCGCGTTATGAGTTTAGACTCAGGGAGATTAAGTAATTTCTTAGTAGTCGTGGCTGTGAAAGGGTATAAGAGATGTCAGATTGAGGCTAGGCATATGGGTTATCTCTTGCGGGGTCTCCCGAGGTTCTAGGATCCCTATGTTGTTTTGTAGAGAGTTCCCTTTTTCCAGTGGATTATATGTGTTGCAGTTTGAGATTGGATCGCTTGTGGGAGTTGACTTGGCTATTATAAGGATGAATGCGAGATTTGCAAATAATTGGAAGTATTAGATGGTTTTCCTTACAGGAGATTAGGAAGGATTTAGTTGAATCTCACTGCGGTATTATGTCAGTAATAAAGTATGGGCATTGTGAGTTATTGTGTGTTTTGATTTATGATTTTGTGCCAAGTAGGGGAGTCTGCTATCGACGAGTTGCTTGCACGGTTATGTGATGTATTGGTTTTGGTTCGAGGTGTACTTGTGAATAGGTTATGACTGTAGGTGTTGGGACTGAGGATGACTTGAGTAAGGGAATTTCTGGATACGGGTTGTATTACACTCTATGGGTATATGGAAATTATGGAATGATTGAGTGGTTATTTGTGAAGGATGTAGTGTTCATGGAGTAGAAACTTGCTCGGTTGCTTAGAGTTGTGAATTACTTCTTAGGGTGTCGGTGTGCAAATGGGGAACATGCCGTTCGGTCCGTTTGATCAGTTTAATTGAGATATGAGCACAATGGGTGACTCTCGAGAATGGTTCTAATGAATTCAAGATGTATATGTGGAAATTGAGAATGTTGCGGATTTGTATATGGCTAGAATCTGGGAGTTACATTGGATGGTGTCGAGACTCGCAGTATTTTTATATCATTATGGATTCTACATTCAGTATCAGGAAGGTAAAATGAACAACTTTAAATTCACAGAAGGTCTCTTCAGAGTGGGTATCTTGGTTGTGGTACTTTTTGGGGTGCTTAAGAGAGCATTTAGCAGCTTATGAGCCTTAGGGTGATGTAGTTTTATTCTAGGGTCTCGTGTGGTAAGTCTTGGTTTAGGATTGTGGTATTATGGCAAGGAGAAGTATCAATTTAAAGGTAATCCAGAAGGAACTCGGAGAAAAACTTGGTAGTAGATTGGATCAGCGTGGTAATGGATATAATCGGCTCTTTGGGTGCTTTTGATGTGGTGGGTTTCTACAGGTGTTTTGTGTCAATGCTCTTGGGTTTTTGGTGACCTACACGACTTGGTTGAGTTAGGGAGATTCAATTCTGATAGGGACACATGGTGCGGTTCTATTGTGGTCTTATAGCGGAATTTGAGCGAGATGAGTAATTGGGTATAGCATGATTGAGGGCGTATTGGTTATGTTCTTTCGGGTTTTGTATGGAATTGTGTCGTCTGATTCTCCATGGTTATGGTAATGCACTTTGGGTATAGGATGTCGAATTTCGCGTGGTTATCGATTTTGAGCAGGGTGGCTCGGGGTATGTTATATGGACCAGTGTCTGGATGGAGTCGCACATTGAAACATAGTTATATTAAGGTATGAACTTTTATGTTAAAATCGGGTGATGGTTCTACGGTGTGTGATGGGCTCTTAGCTTTTTGTGGTGGTGTTACCCGTTTGGTTTGCGAGACGGTTCTCTTGATTGAGTCATTTTCGTGTTTGAATACAAATGGATTGTTGCTTATTGGTGCATAGATTTCACGGTTGTGGATCCGAGTAGTATTGGTGTTGCGTGTCAGTAGGTTAGTTGGTATTCGATAAGATGAAGTCATCCGATCTAGGATGGATGCTATCAGATTTGATTGCGGTATATTTGGAAGGATAATATCAGAAGTCGGCTTGGGAATTGGCTATAGTTCTTGTTGAAGAAGAGGGAGCTCCACGACTTGTTGATTTGATGAATGGTTACAAGTTTCCACGTGTTTTTTCATTATCGGCAGTGTACGAAGGCTTTAGAGTGAGATTTGGTTAGATATGAGGTTTACCGACATTGGGGTATTCTGAACAGTTACTATGATATGAGATCTTTCTACGGGTATTGGGATTATGTGGTATATCCTGTGATTGTAGCTTGGGTTATGGTTGCGGTTGGGTACAACTTGTTCAGACTTATACAGTGTGTAGGTTGCGAGATTCAGATCTTATAGGCAGTTCTAGATGTTGGAAAAAAATTGGATTCTAAGGCTTATGGGCTAGGTTGAATTGAGAAATTCCAGTCATGTTGTGTTATCGTACCTATATGGGATAGGGTGACGCGGAATCACCCCCGGGTAAATGTATAGTAAGGTTATACGACGGTTTGATGGTTTTGATAACAACTCTTGGCACGTTCGAGGACGAACATATGTTTAAGTGGGGGAGAATGTAACGACCCGACCGGTCGTTTTGAGCATTTATACTTCGCTCGGTAGTTTACGGGCATGAGTATCTCCGTATGATGTATTAGGACTTATGTGCAAAATTTGAGTTCATTCCGAGTTGATTTGATATGTTTCGCCGCGAGTTTTTGGAAGTCGAAAGTTTATTAAGTTTGATTTGAGGTGCGTTTCGTCGTTCCGATGTTGTTATGCGTGATTTGAGGCCTCGAGTAAGACTTTGATATGTTATGGGACTTGTTGGTATTTTCATACGGGGTCCCGAAGGGCTCGGGTGAGTTTCAGATTGGTTTGAGTTGTGTTGCACTCGTTTTTATTATGTTTCGACTTTTTTTTGTTCAATCTTAAATGGTACCACATTGAACAAATGAGCTCCAATTTTTGTTTTGATTGAAGTATTAGATCTGTATCGTAATTACGAACCCGTAACAAAAAGAATCATCGAATCTGGACATCGTATGGGGATTTTATGATTATTTTACTAAGAATTGGGTTGCCAGATTTTTCAGGTTAATTACGAAATTGCCATTGACTTTGTATTTAAAAATCTGCGATATTTCCAAATATTGAAACCAACATATTTCCTTCAATATAAGGCCAACTTGAGTGATTCAAGAGCCTAACTTGACTATAATTTCACAAGGAATCCATTGATGGAATAAGAAGTAAGTTTAAATATCGTTTGGTATAAGAAACGAGGCAGAACAGTTTTAAATCGAGGGCTTTTTTTATTTAACATATTTTGAGTTGGGGAGCTCGGATTTGGGCACTTTTTTGAGGCTATTTTCATCATATGGATTGGAGTAAGCGTTCTATAGTCGATTTTGGTTATATTTCATGAATCCATCTTCATTATTGACATTTGATTGATGATTTCAAAGTGAAATTTGGGGGTTTTGAGACCACTATGGTTGGACTCGTAACTGAATGGGTTGTCGTATGAGTTTTTTCAGTTTTTAAGGTGCGGGCCCCGGTTGGGCTTTTGGGCTGATTTTGAGCTTTTGATTCAAGATTTGATATTTTTCGATTGAGATTAGTTCTTTTAGAATTGTTTGATGTATTTGAGTGGTTTTTGGTTAATTTCGAGCCATTCAGAGGTTGGAATGTGCGGGAAGGCATTTTTGGAGCATCCTTGGCTTGTTCGGTATTGGGATTGGCTGGTTCGAGGTAAGTAACTCTTCTAAACTTAGTGTTGAGGGTATTAAACCCCGAATTATATGTTCTGTGATTGGTATTAAGGTGACACACATGCTTGGTGACTGGCATGTGGGCGTGCACCCTGTGAATTATGACTCCATTGTTCCCATGGCACTGTACAGTGTCCCTATCTTGTTGTTATTTGTGTTTTCACCATGTGATAAAGTAATTGAGATGTCAATCATGCTAGATATCATGTCAGACTTTATGCCGATACTGTTGGGACCCATAATGGTCATTTTTTACTGTCATCTTACTAATTTTACTGATATGTTCGTACTAAGTCATATCCATGCATTCATATCATATCTCAATCTCAGTTGTTATTTACTGATACATCATATCATTGTTGTCGGGCTAGTTTCATGATATTGAGAGACCGAGAGACTGGAGAGATCGATGACTTAGTGAGACCGAGGGCATGATGGTGAGGATTTTTATGGGATCGGGCTGCACACCGCATCATGTGTTACTGATTTATGCCACGATTGGCTTGTTATAGCGCTTGGGCTGAAGGAGCCCCTCCGGAGTCTGTACACACCCCCAGTGAGAGTAGGTACCTACTGAGTGCGAGTGCCGAGTGACGAGTGACTGTGAGGACGGAGTGAGTTGATACTTTGAGAGTATGCATATGGTTTCAAGGAAGATTACAGTTTTCAACTTACTCATATTTTTGGCAAATTTTTGATAAAAGACTTGGGTTTTTCACTGTTATATTTGAAAAGCGGAACCATTTTTGTAAACTATGAAAAGGCTGAGCATTTTATCTCTGAGCTACTTCTTTATTTAATTGCTTTACATTGTTACAAACTACTGTTGGTTATTGGTGTTGGACCCGACGTATGTTCCAGCTCCTCACTACTTTCAACCTAAGGTTAGGTTTGTTACTTACTCAGTACATGTGGTCGGTTATACTGATACTACACTTCTGCACATTGCGTGCAGATGTTGGCTATTGTTGTTGCTGTGTTCAATGGTTGCTGGATTTGAAGACGTACTTGCGTCCATGTTGCAGCTGCCTCTTTTGTTCGGGGTAGCCTTAGATTATAAAGCTCTGTTTATGTACTTTTCAAATAGACTATGTATTTATTTCATTTTCGCTTTGTAAACTCTATTCTTAGAAGCTCATGATTTGTACTAGCAGTCTTTGGAAAAGGTTTAAGATTCAGATAATTCATCTGTTTGATTGTCTTATAACTTTTATTGAAATTGGGCAATTGTTAGTTGACTTACCTAGCGGGTTGAGTTAGGTGCCATCACGACTAGCGGATTTTGGATCGTGACAGTCTCATATTCTTTAGTATTGAATGGTGGCCTCACAAAATCATTTCATGTTAAAAGAAAAATTCGACAAGGAGATCCTATGTCCCCATATCTCTTTGCCTTTGCTATGGAGCACCTGCAAAGAGGAGTGATACAACTAGCAGAGAATGGTGATTTCAATTTTCATCCTAGATGAAGGAAACTAGGCATCATTCATATATGCTTTGCAGATGATTTGATCATGTTTTGTAGAGCAGACACTGAATCCATCAAAATCCTCCAGGGTGTTCACAGATTTTCTTCAGCTTCTGGGTCATAAGCAAACACTGAAAAAAGCTCTATTTACTTTGTTGGGGTGGCTGCACATGTAAGACATGCTATTCTGGTATTACTGGGGTTTGAAGGAGGTACTCTTCCTTTCATGTATCTGGTGGTACCACTATGATCCAAAAATCTAACTGTTCATCAATGTCTGCCCTTAATAGAGAAAGATCACTGCAAGAAGCAATTGTTGGTCTGCCAAACTACTTTCTTACTCTAGTAGGTTACAATTGATCAAGTCAGTTCTATTTTGTATTTAGACCTGACATAAATATTCCTCCTCCCTAAGAAGGTTATGGAGATCATTGAAACAATGTGCAGATCATTCCTATGGACTGGTGTAGCTCCATCACAAAAATAGCACTGATATCCTGGAAGAAGATCTGTATGCCCCAAACTACTGGAGGCCTTAGTGTCATCAATCTATGCCTATGGAACAAAGCAACTATACTCAAGCAGTTATGGGCTGCAACAATGAAAAAAGACTGTTTGTGGATAAAATAGGAACAGAATTACTACATCAAAGATCAGAACCTGGAGTATATGCCTACACCTAAGGCTACATCTTGGGTGATCAGGAAAATTCTAGAGACAAGAGAGGCACTATAGAGTCAGTCCATGCAGGGCTCCTTGCTTGACAAACTGAAGATATTGGCAGGTACAAGAGCACTTTTCGGTTAAAAAAAGACTATCTCATGTTGATGCCTCAGTATCAAAATTTTCCTTGGAAGAGCATAGTCTTGTAGTTAAGTATCCATCAAAAATTCAGATTCATTCTACGGTTGGCTGTACATGAAAGACTAGCCACCGTGGATAGATTATACAAAATTGGTGTGCAGGTGCCTCAAGTTTGTGCATGTTTCAAAGTAGCAACTGAAACATTGGAGCATTTATTCTTTGAATATTCTGGAACTAGGAATGTGTGACGCAGACTGCTTGTGTGTTTAGGCATGGGAAGAAATATAGCTGGCTGGAAAGAGGAGCTCCACTGGGCATGTCGCATGGCTAGGAAGAATAGAGGTCGAGGTACCATTGCTACCTATGTGTTTGTTGCTAGCATACATCATATGGAGGGAAAGAATCCTGCTTAGATTCCAGCAATGTATATTTGAGAAACATAGAATATGCAGAGAAATTTCCCTTCATATGCACACTAGAGCAGAAGATATTCTTCCTGGCAGCACACATTACACAGCTTAGATTGATTTCCTTAGATATAGTTTCATGAGTAGTTCCAAGATTTTTAGTGGACTTGGATGTAAACACGGTAATCTAGGACTAGCATTATGATTAGGAAAATAGTTGGTCAGCAACTACGTGGCATTCTATAAAAATACATTTGATTAATAGAATTTGACTTTTAATTGAAAAAAAAGGAGGGTAGTGTGCATTGTGGTTAAGCCAAGTGACAGTCTAAAAAGAAGTCACTTGAAAATTTTAGGAAAACATTAATATTTAGGAATTATAAATGGAACATAATTAATAAAAGTAATTGAATGAAATAGATCTTAGACATATAAATCTAAATAGATTTTAGACAAATCTAATCTATATATCTGTATTTATATCTATATATATTATCTATATATTGATTCATTCATAAATTTTCTTGTATATTAGCTAGAAATATGGATGTAAAGAATTAATTTAAAAAGTATAATGGAAAAAAATAAAAAAAAAATATAGACAGATGTAAATTGAGAAACATATGACTATTTATACTTTGGAGTAAGTTAAAATATAAAATAAACATAAAATTTACTTAAGATATTAAAGATTTGATGACTTAAAAAAATTAAAAATTTTAAGCACCAAAATAAAATCTTACATAAAATATATAAACTATTTATAACGTAAGAAAAATATTAAATAATCTTGTACGGCACTGTTATTGTTTTGTTTTCATTAATAAAAGGACCACTAAGCACCAACTTAGTGGTATATTAGTTAATAAAATTTAAATAATCATTAAAAATATTTTAATAACAAGAATAATAAAGTCATATTAAATATTGACAAATTGGGAAATAAATATATTTTATACATAAGTAATTATTCCTTATATAATTATAACTTTAAACTTCATATAAACAAATTTTAACCACTTGAATAATTTTTTTTATTTTATAAAATTACTAGGCATTATGCCTAGAGTTAATTTTTATAGATGTAAAATAGAGTAAAACAAGAGAGGGTAACATAAAACTAACCTCCGAGAATATGATGGATACACACTTGTTCATCCTAACTTGACAATCAAATGGATCCTGAAAACTATGTGATGTTAGACCTATAATGATGTGCCAATTACCTATCCATATCTGGTAGGCAATTAGGTATACAAAAATATGATGAAGTGAGCCTAGGTCAACTATACATAAATGCACAAGTGAACTTAAATATACTATATGGTTGAGTTGAGAGTGCATGGTCCATATACAATAAGACCTACATCTACAGTAGAATCTCCTTATGGAGAATGACAAAATGCTGATGGTGGCATGAGGAACTATCTTCAACTTTTCTTTGACAATGAGGCCAGAGAAATCCAAGTTGAAGATAATTATCAAAAGAGCTCCTGTATATGACTGAGGTTGCTGCTTCTGTATGATGTTCTTGATAGAAGAGATTGAGCAGTTGTTGGTTACTTTGATCCAGGAGACAATTTGAGATGGTAGGTTCTGGGAGCTGAGGCAGATTTTCTATCACACATCACCTTTTGTGAAGAGGCTGTTGCAGTATGTAAGTTTATGCATATGAGGGATGATGAGAAGGCAGTGCATGGAAGCTAGGTGTGTCATGTTGGATACCTTTTACATGCATGCACATGTGTGTGATATTCATGAACTGATATGCCTTGAGTCTTTGACATTCTCTCAGTAGATTGAGCACAAATTGTGCTAATACCACACTCTGACAACATCTCAATAGTAAGGATAAATCACTCAACATGGTTCCTGCAAAAATACACAAATTGGTTAGCTGTTTTGAAGCTGAAGCTACTGGAACTATGTTGAGGTTCCGGTTATGATGGGTTGAATGTTGGTGTCTTGCAGCATGTACTGCTTCTGCATCAGTGAATTGCAGAGGGTTGCAGTGTTCTGCATGTTGGAATTCCTGTTGTACAGTCTGAATTGAGGAAATCTAGATCCAAGTGTTGCCTTATTGTTTTCTCCTTGTAATGAGAAGGAGCATGAAAAGGCATNGGGGGGGGGAGCTATGTGTTGTATGGTGTGAGGCAGTCTATTTGGGGTAGTCAAACTAGGACCTGCTTTAAGCTATTGATGCCCTCGTTAGGATGAGTACATATTGTACTGATACCACACACTGAGGGTATGCCAATTGGTTAAACAAGGCATATATATAACCACTCGAATAAATGAAAAATAGATTACTATGCGAAAGAATATACATGAAATATAACTAATTCTCTCTCTTCTACTATATATATATATATATATCTTTCAAATCTTGCGCTTAAATTTATTAAATAATTTATAGAGAAGAATAGTGAGAATAGTTGTTTGAAATAGTTTCTTTATCTTCGATACAATCGTTTTATGAAAAGTATGTTTGAGAACGAAAAGATAAGATAAGAATTTGTATAGGGGATGAAAAACAAACAATAGTGTGGGTCTTTTACTGACACAAAATATCAAGAACTTCGAATATTTATGCTTTTCTAATTTTACATATAGAATAAAGTGTGATATGATAGAGTTTATCTATCGGGTATATTGGAATAAGAAAAAGAAGATAGTTTAATTTTGTTAAAGCTATTGAATCTCATGCGCTTAAACAAGTCATCTCAAATTTGATATACTATTTTTAACGTTGTTCGTGCATCTCGCGGGTTCTAATACTAATTATGTTAAAATGAGGATCGTGAAGCATGACGTTAAGTCTATAGGGTAAAATTAATTTATATCAAATGACCAATGATATGGCAAGATGTGGAACAAAATACAGGTAGGGAATAAATTGCGTAGTAACCAGTACCAGGAACAATAGTTGCAAGTGACATTGGGCTGACCCCGAAGGGAACATGATCAACGTGAACAAAATCAAATGCTTGCCATCAGATTAAATAAGCATCCGTTGCAGAGAATATTTGCATTTATGGCCTGCTGTTACATATTCATGAATAACCCTCTTTATTGTCATTTAAGAAGGGTTTGATCCTAGGATCTTGTTTCCCTGGGTATAGCTATAAATAGTAGATTCAACAGCCATTGTAGGACACACAATCTTTTGCAAAACTTATTCTACATTCCATTCTCAAGCTAAATTAAATAACTTCACTTTCTGTTTTACATTGCTCTTATTTTTATCTTCGGAAGCATTGCTCCCGGAGTCAGACTTGTCATTTATTTTGATTTTAATCGCTACGTCTTGCTTTTAATCATTTATATTTATATTTTTGGATCAAATCAGTTTGCTTGTCTATAAACCACGTAACAAATTCAACTGTAATGTTTTACGGGTAAACAGTTTGGCGCCCACTGATAAGTGAGGATTTTGACTATTTATTAGCGCCTTTTAGTTTTTTTTTTAATTCTAAAGGCATTGAATTGTGTTCCCGAAACTGATGAAATATGCTAAATTGCAGGAATGTTAGAAGATGGACTCCCTAGAAGAAATCCGACTCTAAAAAGAGTAACCTAAACTCAAGGCAATAAAAGTCACAGAATCTTACAAAGTGCGGACTGCAGAATTTCATCTGCGGTCGCAGATTATGAAGGAAATCCCAACAGAATTTTGTGCAAATTGCAGACCACACATGAATTGTGTGGCAACAAATTCTAGGATAGGAACAAAGATTAGAGAATGTACAGATTTTCAAGTTCCAAGTCCCTCAGAATTGTTGACCGCACTGAAATTGTGCGGCCGCAAAAGAAGTGCCTTGCGGCCACAGAAGTAAAGTTGCGGACCGCAGAAGACCAAGTTGTGGCTGCAGTATTAAACTGTGGACCGTAGACATACTGCCTCACGACCGCAAATCAGAATTGTGTGGCTGCAGACCTCCAGTTCCTGACAAATTGAAGAAACTTGCGGACCATATATGGAATTGTGAGGCTGCAAAACCTCCCGAGGGGTATTTTTTTCTGAAATTGTCATCTTTGTATAAATAGAAGTGATTCACGAAATTAAGTCAAATTTTGACATTAGCAAGTCGTGTAGCTGTTTTTCTTTACTTCTTTAGGAAATTTTAGTATATTTTGGTGATTTAACATTGGATTTCTCTATTTAAATCTCTCAATATGAGTTTTATTATCTTTTCTTCTTTATTTTCTTCTACACCCACAATGAGTAGCTATAATTTTACTAGGGTTGTGACTTAACCTTAGTTATGGGTGATTAATTTTATGCTTGTTTATGGTTGTATGTTTATTATTTAGCTTAGTTCATGCTTCATTTGTAGGATTAATGATTGTAAATATTGATTCATGCCTATTTGACTTAGTCTCTTCTTGAGAAATAGGGACCTATTCTAGGTTAACTTAGCTAATAAGGAATTTCTATCAATTAAGAGATTGGTTAACCCAATTAAAGGGTTCAACCTAGAGATAGTAACAACCCAACTTGAGCTCTTATAAACCATTTTGGTAGATATCCATTTGGAGTTGAGAAAGCCAAATTAGGTAAAACCATTCTCTGACCGAGAGGTATTGAGTGGCAACACAGTGTTGTGAGCTATAATACACCACAATCAATAAAACGAGCATAACAGTCTTTATCCCATTAGGCAAACACCTAAGTCATGATCACATCCCAGGCCTTTTATATATTTGGAAAACTCGCAATAACAATCATCTCTAGTTTTATATCTTTAAATTTTCAATCATTAGTTTAGTCTTACAAGTATAACAAAACCCTATGTGTGAAAGTGCAATCTAGATACTTCATTTATTCCGAATATATACTACTAACTCTCATCTTAGCTCCCTGTGGATTCGATCCCGACTCTCGTCGGATTTTATTATTGCAAACGACCGTGTCATACCTCTTTAGAGGTGTGTATTTGGACATGATCAATTTTTGGCGCCATTGCAAACCACCGTGGGGATTAAACAACTGCATAGTTGAGTTGATCCTTGCGTTTATTACCAACATGTTTGATTATTTGTTTCTTAGGAAAAAATTAAAAATGGCAGATAACGATGTCAACGTCACGGAAAATGTTTAGGGACATGAGGACCTACCTTAATACGAGGATTCAATCAGTGACACCCATAATAAGCGGGACGAGGCAACCTTAATCCGTGGAGGACAGTACCCCCGACTAGCACGGGAGCCAACTCCCGATAACACGGAAGATGAACACGTTGCTGAGACAACAAGGATCTTGAGAGAACAACAAAATGCCATCATGGTCCATCTCTCAAGGCAGGACCAGATCATGACGACATTGAAGCAAGTGTTGTCGGGCACTTACAACAACGCAAACAGAAGAGGTCCGGGTTCGACCGGTGTTCCTGCAAATCAGACGGCTCAAAGAGTTGATAACAATACCCCTAGGGGTTAGGTCGCCTTTGACTGTGCCGAGGGTACTGGTAGCGGATTCAATAATGACAACAATAATGATCCCTTCAAAATAGAACTTATGAGCTTCACGAGCGATATGAATGAGCGAATGGATCAGAATATGAAGGAGTTTCACCACCAAATGGACTAGATTCCGACTGCACCACAAGTTTTGAAGGTTCCGGATTTGAAAAAGTATACTCAGTTTCTGTTCGAACGGAGCGCAACACCAGAGTTAGTCCGAAAGAGATTCAAGATGCTGGAAAAACCAAAATTTGATGGGACCTTATACCCTCAGGAGAACATCACAACTTATACAATGGTTGTGAAGGGGAACGATTTGGATCAACATGAGATCGGATCAATTCTACTGAAAAAGATTGGAGAAAACCTCACAAAGGGCGCGTTGACATGGTATTCTCTTTTACCCGAGCATTCGATCGACTCGTTTGAAATGCCTGTAGATTCATTCATTAAGGCCCATGCCGGGGCCAGAAAGGTCCAAGCCAGGAAGGCGGACATATTCAGGATCACATAGGGTGAGTTCAAATTGCTGCGGGAATTCGTTATCAGATTCCAATAAGAGCGGATGCTGCTAACGGCCATACCAGACAAACGGGAAGCAGAGGCATTCACTAAGGGTTTGAACCTAAGGAGCTCTAATGCCTCCCGAAATTTGAAGGAAAGCCTTCTCGAATTCCAAAAAACCACAAGGGAGGATGTCCATAACCGCTATGAATCAATAATAAGGATAAAAGATGATCAGCTCGGGTTCCCAACATCAGCCAAGGAACATGACAGAAATAGGAACCGAGATAAGTTCAAGGATGATTTTTATGTAGACCGAAGATCTTCTAAAGGCTGCTTTTTAGCTTACGAGACATCCAAGGGATGTGGCAGTAAAGGGTTCTGGTCCTCGTATAGATTCGCCCCTGAAAGAAGAACTGACAGTGACCGAAACAATAGATCGTTACAAGAAAAAAGGTTACAGGGGCCCGAGATTCCACTTATCCCAGGTTATCATATTACAATTTAAACATCAGTGTAGTGGAGTTGGTATCGACAATGAGGAACATCAAAGAAGCACGATTCCCGAAGACAATGAGATCCAGTCCCAGCCAGAGGAATCCCCACTTATGGTGCGAATATCATAAGACTCACGGTCACAAAACTTAGGACTGCAGGCATCTGCGGAGGAGGTGACAACACTGTTGAATAACAGCCATCTCAGAGAGTTCTTGAGCCACCGAGCCAAGATATAATTGCGACCGCAGCCGGGACAATGCAGAACCCTTGAAGATAGGGGAAAACCCTCCTCGATTGACTATCAACATGATTTTTGGAGGGAATGGAATCAATGGTGTAACATTCTTGGCGGCCAAGAAGACAAAAGTATTGGTGACCCACCGTAAGAGACTGTAGGAAGTCACCGAAGACGACATCACCTTCACAGAGGAAAACACCAGTGGACTTCTTCTTCCTCATAAAGACGCGCTGGTAATTTCTCTTAATGTTCTATATTTCAAGATTAAACGTGTTTTTATTGACCTAGGAAGATCAACCAATATCATTAAATGGAGAGTGCTGGAACAAGACAAATTAATCGAAAGTATCATTTTGGCAACAGAGCTCCTCGTCGGGTTGAACTTGGCGAGTGTAACAACCCGAGGAGAGATCCTGCTGCCCACAAATGCCGAAGGGTTCACGAAGACCACCTTATTTGAAGTGGTGAAAGGTGACATGGGCTACAACATAATTCTTGGTAGACCATGGTTACATGAGATGAAGGCCGTACCATTAACATATCACCAACTACTGAAATTCCCGACCCCGAAGGGGATTAAACAGATAAGAGGAGATCAACCAGAGGCAAGATAAACGAACATAGTGTCGATTTCCAGCAGTAAAGGGAAGGAGCCCAACAATTAGCAATTACAGGAACCGACACCTGCTCCCGTGTCAAGTGAAGATAATAAGGGCAAGGAGTCGTTGGAATCCCACCAGGTACCAAGATACTTTCAGGTACCGGAAGAGACAAACGTGACTAAATGCACATCAGAAGAACTCGTACAAGTGGCCTTGTTTGAGGAATTCTTGGAGAGAAAGTTTCACTTAGGAACATGACTCAATCTCATACTCAAGCGAGGATTTATGAATTTCCTTAAGGTTAACGTTGATTGTTTTTCAAGCTCGCACTCAGATATGACAGGTATTACTAGAGGTGGACGAAAACAAGCTAAGCTTGGAACCGAGCATTCATTCGGTAAGGAAAAAAAAATTCCCGATAGCCGAGGTTAGAAACAAGTTCATTAAGGAAGAGGTAACTTGACTACTTGACATCAGTTCAATCCGGGAGGTAAAGTATCCCGAATGTTTAGCTAATGTAGTTGTGATTCTGAAAAAGAATAACAAGTTTCTAATGTGCGTAGATTATAAAGACTTGAATAAGGCGTTCCCTAAAGACTCATTCCCATTCACAAACATTGATCAATGATTGTTGCAACAGATGGGTACGAATTAATGAGCTTCCTCGATGCCTATTCCAGGTACAATCAGATCAAGATGAACTCGAAGGATAAGGAAAAAACTTTCTTCATAACAAACTTTGGCACATATTGTTACAATGTGATGCCCTTTGGGCTTAAAAATGTCAGAGTCACTTCTCAGAGGCTCATGAACAAGATGCTTGAGAAGCAAATAGCTACAATGATTGAAGTTTATATAAATGACATGTTGGTCAAGTTTTTGAATGCATATGAGTATTTAAGGAAATTCTAGGAAACCTTTGATATCTTGAGGAAGCAACAGATGAAGCTCAACCCGAAAAAATATGTGTTCGGGGTTAGTTCTGGTAAGTTCTTGGGTTTTGTGGTTTCACAAAGGGGTATTTAGGTAAAATTTGATAAGATCAAAGAAATCTAGGACATCTCGGACCAGCTGACAAGCGTAAAAGAAGTCTAAAGGATAACCAGAATATTAGCCGCTTTAAGTAGGTTCATGTCTCGATCCTCGAAATAATGTCATCACATCTTCTCTCTTTTGAAGAAGAAGTTCTAATTCGAATGGACTCTGAAATGTCAGCATGCCTTGAAATACCTAAAATGTTATCTATCAAGCCAACCGCTATTATCAAAATCGGGGGAAGGTGAACAACTACTAATATACTTAGCGGTCTCGTAGGTATCTATAAGTGCCGTTCTAGTCCGGGAGGATGAAGACACGCACTTTCCTGTCGATTATGTTAGAAAAATTTTGTCAGGAGTGAAGACTCGTTATCCAGACCTCAAAAATTAGCTTTAGCTCTCGTAGTCGCCTCTCGAATCTTAGGCCTTACTTTCAATGCCACCCGATAGCCGTTGTGACAACCTTCCCCTTGCAGAATGTTCTTCATAAGCCTGAATTGTCAGGCTGGTTGGCCAAATGGCCAGTCAAAGTTAGTGAGTTCAATATTGACTACAAGCCTAGGACTGCAAAAAAATCACAAGTTTTGGCCAAATTTCTGGCCGATTTTAGTCCCAGGTTATTGCCCCTAGCTGCTAAAGAAGGTGTGCTGGTGTTGGAAACGACATCAGGAGTTTGGACATTGTTTACGGATGAAGCTTCTAATTTGAAATGGTACGGGCTCGGTGTGGTCCTAATCACGCCTTTTGGGGAAACACTTAGGCAAGCCATAAAAACAATTCTGTTAACTAACAATGAAGTCGATACGAGGCTTTGGTTGCAGGACTTGATTTGGCCCCGTGACTTGGCTCCGAGGTCATAGAAATCAAATGTGATTCCCAATTGGTAGTAAACCAAGTGTACGAGATTTTCGATGCAAAGGAGGAACACATGCAACAATACGTGTTTAAAGTTCAAACTTTGCTTGCATGATTCAGGGAGTGGTCGATCACGCACATCCCGAGAGAAGAGAATGTAGAAGCAGATGTATTGGCCAATTTGGGACCATCCACAAAAATGAAAGGATCTAACTCCGGTATTGTCGTTCAACTTATGCATTCAGTACTATATGTGGATGACTATTATGAAGTAAATACAATCAACCTGTTCTGGGACTAGAGGAATGATTTCATTGGTTATCTTCAGCATGGCAAGCTGCTCGAAGAACCGAAGGCATCCCGGACACTACATACTAAAGCAACTCGCTACAATCTCTTGGGTGGACAATTATATAGGAGATCACTCCAAGGACCGTTGGCACGATGTTTAGGAGCCTCAGAGGCGGACTACCTGATGTGAGAGGTCTATGAATGAATTTGCGAGAACTATTCCGATGAAAATTCATTGGTGCTAAATCTGGTTAGGGCAGGACACTACTGGCCTCTGATGGAACAAGACACAAAGGCGTTCATTTAGAAATGTAACAAATGTCAGCGGCATGCACAATTGGTGCACCAACCGATGTAACTCTTGCATCGATACTATCCCCATGGCAATTCATGAAATGCGGGATGGATATAGTTGGGACGATGCAATCAGGTTTCGAAAAGGTAAGCTTCTTTTTTAATTTTACCCGATTACTTCACTAAATGGGATGAAGCGGGTCCTTACCAAAAGATAAGTGTGTAATGACCCGGCCGATCATTTTGAAAATTTAAGTCCCGTTAAGCGGTATAAGGTATTGAGGAGCTTCGTATTATGTGTATTGATTTGCGTGTGTGGACGAGTTCAGTTACCGAATGATTCAGAGTCAAATTGGGAGAAGGATTCTAGTTTGGAAGCTTAAGCAGTAAGAGTTGACCGGAATTTGACTTTAATGCAAATGGATCCGAAATGGGTTTTGGATGATTTCAACAGCTTCGTAAGGTAATTTTGGACTTAGGCGTGTGTCCAGATTTCGATTTGGAGGTCCGTAGGGTAATTTGAAGCATTTCGGTGAAAGTTGAAGTTTGGAAGGTGGAGAGGTTTGACCGAGAGTTGACATTTTTGATATCAGGGTCGGAATACGATTCTAAGAGTAGGAACAGATCCATTATGTCATTTGGGATTGGCATGCGAAATTGGACGTCATTCCGGGTTTATTTGATAGGTTTCGGCGCGCGTTTTATAAGTTGAAAGATTTGAAAGTTCCTAAGTTCGATTCATGGTGCGATTCGTAGTTTCAACGTTGTTTGATGTGGTTTGAGACCTCGAGCGGGTCCATGTTAGGTTATGGAACTTGTTGGTGTGTTTAGATGGGGTCCCAGGGGCCTCGGGTGTGTTTCAGATGGGCTACGGACTATTTCCTTCTATTTTTGGACTACTGAACTGCTGGTGTCTAGTTTCATTAATCGCGTTCGCGTCACTTCCCATTTTCACGTAGTGTAATTTTGGAGGATGAATTATTTTTCCTCCGCGTTCGCATGATTTCCATCCGCGATCGCGAAAGACTGCCTTTCCCTTCTTCGCATTCGCGTCGGCCTCTTTACGTTCGCGTAGTAAAAACTAGGAGCAGGGAGCTAGTAAACATTTCCTCTATGCGTTCGCAATCTTCTATCCGCGAACATGTAAGTTTGCTTTCCCCTCCTTCGCATTCGCCTGCTGCTTCACGCATTTGCGTAGCCTAGTTCCTGGGCCATTGATTTTACTTCTATGTGATCGCACATGTTTTTTCACGATCGCACAATACTAATTCCGGGAAGTAACCATTTCATCTTCGCAATCACAACTCCTCTTCCGCGATTGCGATTTACAAACATCTGGGCAGAATATAATTTCTCTATTATGAGGGTTAGCCATTTTGACCATTTTTGGAGTTCTAGAGCTCGATTTTGAGCGATTATTTGTGGAGTTTTCAAGCAAATCGATTGGGTAAGTGTTCTTCACCTAGAATTTATTATATTTCATGATTCTATCTTTATTTTATTATTAAATTAGTGTTTTGGGTTAAGGAAAAATGGGGATTTTGAAGAAAGCATTCAAAATGAAAAATCATGATTTGATAGATGAATTAGTATCGGAATTCGATAATTCTAGTATGGTTGAACCAGTATCAGAATAGGTGTTTGAATTTTTTGAAATTCGTCGGGTTCCGAGGTGCGGGCCCGGGGGCCGACTTTTGGGTTGATTTTTAGTTTTTGATAAAAATTGAGGCTTTATGACCTGAAATAGTTTCTCATGAGTTTTATTTATGCTTTGAAGTTATTTTTGGGTAGATTTGAGCCATCCGGAGGTTATTTCACCCAAGAAGTCCATTTTAGAGTATCAGCCTGTCTGTTTTTAGGTAAGTATCTTGCCTAACTTCATGTGGGGGAACTAACCCTTAGGATTTGAGTCTTCTATGCTAATTGTGTCGTGTGAAGTCCGTGTATGCGAGGTGACAAGTACATGCTCGGGCTTATTTGAGAAAGGTTGGGCTTCTTGGGTTCATAGTTCCTTGTATTCACTGAGTATGGAGTTTTTGTTGTTATGATTAAGTGTTTTTAATTACTAGTTTCACCTATACCTGCTTTAATTGGAATTACCTGCTTCATGATCCATTCTTATCGCCTATTTGACTCTTATATCAATTAACTGAAGTTGTTACCTCTCCTATTGCCATGCCATCCCTCCCTAATCGATTCTCCTAAATTGAAAGTATAATTATCTCTTCTATATATGTTCATCCTTAATTGAGGTTATGTCTATCTTTTGGTTGCCAATCCTTAACTGAATTTGTTTTATCTCTTTCATAATTGCTCAACCTTAAAAGAAGTTTAGGTATCCTATATCTTAGTGGACTTATCCTTATTTGGAATTATTGACTCGTGATATCTCCCTTGTTGTTGAACTGTAATTTTTGGGAACGTTGTTACATTTTATTTTCTCCCTTGCTGAGCTGTTCTTATTATGACTAGTATTCTTCATTATGGTTATTCCTTGTGAACTAGTTCTACCGTTTCTTTGTGTTCGAAAGTTCTTGAGTTGATTTACTTGTTGTACTATTGTATTATTGTCATTGTTGCTATTGTACTTATTGTTGTGATGCACGAGGTTTCTTTCGTGCAGTTATCTTTGTGATGCACGAGGTTTCTGCCATGCGGTTGTTATTGTGATGCACGAGGTTTCTACCGTGTGAGTCTTATTATGTTGTATGAGATTTCTGCCGTGCTATTGTTACTATTAATATTTGCACACACGATGTGATAAGGCGGGCTATATATGTGGGTTGCGATGTGGCGAGACAAGGTGGGAACATTATTGTGCACGTGTGGCGAGACAAGGTGAGCACTTACTTCATTATTGCGCACGTGGCTAGAAAAGGTGGGATTTGTCAGGGATTGATTTGTGATGACTTGTGATGGGCTGGGGGTATTCTTGTTGTTGATGTTTGTGTAGTGACGCACTTACCTGTATGAGTTTTATCTTGTGGAAAATTGTGGGAAGACATTTTACGTGCTGTCCATTTCCTATATACTTACTAGCTAGCATGAACTATGTTAGAACACTTGCACAAGCATACACGTAGTTAATCACTCTTATCAGTTAAGAGGATGGACCTTGATGTTGTTGAGTATTGATGCACACCCTTGTTTACTTGCCTTTATGCGAGAATGTCTCTATTGGAACGTGAGTCATCAGTGCGGTTATAAGTTTATAATGAGGGCACAAGATGCCAAGTGTTTAGGGATCCAGAATTGAGACCCGTGAAAATGTGGATATTCTGAGGTTCAGTAACTCGTGGAGTTTATTGGCTAAAACCTAGTGTGAAAGCGCTCATTTTGTTGAGTTGCTACTTGTCTTTCCTTTATATGTGATCACCAAATTCAAACCGTATTTTGTTCATTCTACTGTGTCATTATTATGGTGTTCCGCTATTAGTTATTGCTTTCCTTTTCTTACTGTAATTACCATATTATTTGTCATTGTGCATAGTTTTGCTGTACTCTATAGTTCTCCACTCATACTTGTTTAGGTTATTTAGTCCAGTCGGTGTCTTGTCTATTCCTCGTCACTACTCCATTGTGGTTAGTCTTGATACTTGCTGGGTACCGCTGTAGTGTACTCATACTACACTTCTGTATATTTTTGTGCAGATCCACGTATTGCGAAGTTAGTTGATCGTTAGCTAGATATAGAGATCTTGTGGTGAAGACTCAATGTAAACCCCCTACTGCGTTCGTAGGCTTTGTAGTCACCTTCTGATTTTTTATTTACACTGCTAACTCTTATTTCAAAACAATTGAATTTAGAAGTTTTCTCGCAAACTATGTAGAGCTTATGACTTGTGGAGACGAGTAGGATTGCTTTTACTACGTTCTAGCTTAGGGGAACGACTTATCAGTGGTAGCGGGAATATGAGTTGGGTAGCCCGGCCGAGGCAGCTCCACTTACACGGGTTCAGTTTTTGGATACGTTCCTGAGTAAGTTTGTATCTCAGTCCCTTTGGGATGCATGGCGCGCGGAGTTTGAGTAGCTCCACCAGGGCGCCATGTTAGTATTAGAGTATGCCATAGATTTAGTTACTTCGCCATACATGCATCTGCTTTGGTCTCTATATTTAAAGAGTGTGTCTGTATATTCATTGAGGAGATCAAGCATGGTATTCAATTCATCATGGCTCATTGAAACACATCAACAGGACAGGCCTCCCCCTCTTGGGCGCCCTCTACTCACCTGAATACCCCGATGTGACACATATGTCCGGAGTCTAGGACAATCTCTAACTATGTGGCTAATTTCTCCACACTCAAAGCAGCCTCTCTGCTGGCATGACTGTGGAAACTGTGAGGTACCGGTACTCTGAGGCCCATGAGTACCTGAAACACCATGCGAAGCCTGAAGTGCAAACTGAACTGGATGACCCACAAAGCCCCTACCATGTCGTACCCTGCCTCCAAAATAAGGACCAGTAGATCTCTCCGGTCTACGAGGCCTCCTAGCCTCCCTATCCTCTCTCTCCTAACCTCGCTTGTCATCTTTCTCCTGGTCTACATGCCCCCATGTTGGCGAGGGATCCCTACCACCTGCTAAAATGAAACATCCAACTCCAACTCATTTGGTTTTGCTTATTTGGGTGAGTTCTCTTATTTGTTGTTCCACTTATGGGTAAGTTTCATGATTAGTACATTGCTCATGTGTTTACCTATGTTGAGAGTATATATAAGTGGTATCCCGTGTCTATCGTGTTTTTATTCATTATTAAGAGTTACGAGACTAAAAGTGAATTCTTGTTGTCCATTACGATTAATGATTTAGATGCTCTACTGGGGTGAGAGTTTAGTACGTGTTGTGATTTTATTAGTAGAATTGAGTTAGTAGAAGGTTTCAATTCTTATGATATATATTTGACTTGTGATTCAGAGTTGAGGGCGAGACCCTCACGATTTGATGTGATTTGATATATTTGAGCCGAGCTATGCTGCAGTGGAAGTTATATCAGGATGAGATCCTTGTGATTAATTCATATACTTTGATTTTTCCTTTTAAACTGATTAGTAGGATGGTATTGATAGAGAGTTATGCCTGTCAGGCTTGTTTGATATTTCTCTTATGTGTTTCTCCTTACATATTCAGTTATTTTTGTCCTGTACTTACTTGAGTTTCTCTTACGGGGTGGGTGCCTGGTGGCGTTAAATGTGACTCATTGGTTCGGGTGTATAGTTATGAGGTCTTCATGTTTATTATGTCATTGTCAGCATTGTGGAGGTTTGAAACAGGGTTCTAACGGATATGAGGCTAATTTCCAGAGCTTGATTTCATAACGGACATCTTTTGTGATTAGGAACATTATTATGGGCCTATGTGTGATGTGTCACATGGTGTGGTTGTACCTTATGGATGTAGGAATAAGTGTTTACATCTGGTTGAGGCCGATATTGGGAGTGAATGTGGGAATCAGGTCTTGTGTAGACAAGCAAATGGTGGAAATTTTGACTCTAAGGCTTATTGGTGTTGGTGGGAGGGATAAATTATAGTTGAGATGGTGTTGTCAGACTTATGTGGATTGGGGTGACGTGAGGTCACCCGAAGGGGTATGTTGGATGTGTGCATTTAGTGACTTAATGACTTCGAGGCGATTCTTGGCACGTTCGAGGACGAACATTTGTTAAAGAGCGGGAAGATGTAACGACTCGGCCGGTCAGTTTGAAAATTTAAGTCCCGTTCGGCAGCATAAGGTCTTGAGCAGTTTCATATTATGTGTATTGACTTACGTGCATGGTCAAGTTTAGTTACCAAATGATTCAAAGTCAAACTGGAAGAAAGATTCTAGTTTTGGAAGCTTAAGCATTAAGAGGTGACCGAAATTTGACTTTTGTGGAAACGACTTCAGAATGGATTTTGGATGATTTCAACAGCTTCGTATGGTGATTTTGGACTTAAGCGTGTTTCTGGATTTGGATTTGGAGGTCTGTATGGTAATTTGAAGCATTTCAGTGGAAGTTGGAAAAGTTGAAGTTTGGAAGGTGAGAGGTTTGACTAAGAGTTGCCTTTGGTGATATCGGGGTCGGAATGCGATTCTGAGAGTTGGAACAGATCCGATATGTCATTTGGGATTTGCATGCAAAATTTGACGTCATTACGGGTTGATTTGATATGTTTCGACATGAGTTTTAGAAGTTGGAAGATTTGAAAGATCCTAAGTTCGATTCATGGTGTGATTCGTAGTTTCGACGTTGTTTGATGTGATTTGAGACTTCGAGCGGGTCCATGTTAGGTTATGGAACTTTTTGGTGTGTTTAGACGGGTTCTCGAGGGCCTCGAGTGTGTTTTGAATGGTCTATGGGCCGCTTCCTTCTATGTTTGGACTGCTGAACTGTTGGTGTCTGGTTTCCTTAATCATGTTCGCGTCAATTTCTCCGCATTCGCTTAGTGTAATTTTGGAGGATGAATTATTTGTCCTCCGCGTTCGCATGGTTTCCATCCGCGATCATGAAATAATGTCTTTCCCTTCTTCGCGTTCGCATCCGCCTCTTCACGTTCGCGTAGTAGAAATTAGGAGCTGGGAGCTGGGAGCTGGTGACCATTTCCTGTAGGCGTTTGCACTCTTCTATCCACAAACACGTAAGTGTGCTTTCCCCTCCTTCGTGTTCGCCTGCTGCTTCACGCGTTTGCGTAGCCCAGTTCCTGGTCCATTGATTTCCTTCTACGCAATCGCACATGTTTGTTTGCGATCGCACAACACTAATTCCGGGCAGTAGTCATTTCATCTTCACGATCGCGATATACAAACATGTGGCAGAATATAAAGTTCTCTATTCCGAGGGTTAGCCATTTTCATCATTTTTGGAGTTCTAGAGCTCGGTTTTGAGTGATCTTTCATGGGGTTTTCAAGCAAATCGATTGGATAAGTGTTCTTCACCTAGAATTTATTATATTCCATGATTCTATCTTTATTTTGTCATTAAATTAGTGTTTTGGGTTGAGGAAAAATGGGGACTTTGAAGAAAACTTCCAAAATAAAAATCATGATTTGAGGGACGAATCGGTATTGGAATTCGATAATTTTAGTATGGTTGAACCCGTATCGGAATAGGCTCGGGTTTTGTGAAATTTGTCGGGTTATGAGGTGCGATCCCGGGGGTCGACTTTTGAGTTGATTTTTAATTTTTGATAAATATTCAGGCGTTATGATCCGGAATAGTTTCTCATGATTTTATTTATGCTTTGAAGTTATTTGGCTAGATTTGAGCCGTCCGGAGGTTATTTCACCCAAGAAGTCCATTTTAGAGTATCAGCTTGTCTACTTTGAGGTAAGTATCTTGCCTCACTTCGTGTGGGGAACTACCCCTTAGGAGTTGAGTCTCTTATGCTAATTGTACCATGTGAAGTTCGTGTACGCGACGTGCTCGGGCTTATTTGAGAAAAAATGGCCTTTTAGGGTTCTTAGATCCTTGTATTCGCTGAGTATGAAGTTGTTGTTATGATTAAGTTTTCTTAATTTCTAGTTTCACCTATACCTACTTTAATTGCAATTAATTGCTTCATGATCCACTCTTATCGCCTATTTGACTCTTATATGAATTAATTGAAGTTGTTACCTCTCTTATTGCCATGCCATCCCTCCCTAATCGCTTCTCATAAATTTATAGTATAATTATATCTTTTGTAATTGTACATCCTTAATTGAGGTTATAACTATCTTTATTTTACCTATCCTTAACTGAATTTGTTGTATCTCTTTCATAATTGCTCAACCTTAAAAGAAGTTTAGGTATCCTATATCTTAGTTGACTTATCCTTATTTGGAATTATTGATTTGTGATATCTCCATTGTTGTTGAGATGTACTTTGTGGGACCATTGTTACATATTATTTTCTCCCTTGTTGATCTATTCTTATTATGACTAGTATTCTCCATTGTGGTTAGTCATTTTGAACTAGTTCAGTCGCTTCTTTGTAATCGAAAGTTCTTCAGTTGATTTACTTTTCATACACTTGTAGTCATTGTTTCTATTGTACTTATTGTTGTGATACACGAGGTTTCTGCGGTGTGCTTATTGTTGTGATACACGAGGTTTCTGCCGTGCGTTGTTATTGTGATGCACGAAGTTTCTGCCATGCTGTTGTTATTGTGTTTTACGAGGTTTCTGCCATGCTATTGTTACTATTGATATTTACACATGCGGCGTGACAAGGGGAGCTATATATGTGGGTTGCGCGAGACAAGGTGGGAACAATAATATGCACGTGTAGCGAGACAAGGGGGAACTTACTTCATTATTGAGCAAGTGGCAAGAAAAGGTGGGCTATGTGATGGATTGATTTGTGATGACTTGTGATGGACTTGGGGAATTCTTGTTGTTGATGTTTGTATAGTGGCGCACTTACCTGTGTGAGTTTTATCTTGTGGAAAATTGTGGGAAGACATTTTACGTGCTGTCCATTTTCACTATACTTACTAGCTGGTATGAACTCTGTTGGAACACTTGCACAAGCATACGCGTAGTTAATCACTCTTATCGGTTATATGTCACTCCCCGAACCTGGGGGCGAGACCGACACCCCATGCCTCACCTATCCTTGCGTACCAACTTGTGACTAAAGGTTCCAGACTTATGATGTCATACTTTGGCCATGGGCCATATTACAAGAAAAATGTGAATGCTGACTGTATATCAATATAGAGATGGTCCAACAAGGACGTCATAATTATTGCAACTGACAAACCAACCAAATATACATACTGCACTAACTGATAGGATATGTCTACAAGCCTCTACTGATGGATATACTGTGATCGGAACATCTCCCCAACCTACTCATAATATATATATATATATATATATATATATATATATATATATATATATATATATATATATATATATATATATATATATATATATATATACATAAGGTTCTAGACTCCGCAACTCCGAAAGGCATGGAGCTTACTGATCAAACTGAACTCAGGCAACACTTACTGAGGAGGTCTACCCGTCTGTCTCTCTGAACCTGCATTCATGATATGTAGCGCCCCCAGAAAAGGGACATCAGTACGAAATAATGTACTGAGTATGTATGGAAATATATTGAAAGCTGAAACTGAGCTAATAATATAATAACTGAAAGTAATTGGGAGTCAAAGATAATCTGAAGATATGCTTACCTGCTGATACTGACTCAACTCTCTCAATATAGTAAGTAAAATAGTTGTCCAGCCCTATAAGGCTTGGTATATATATATATATATATATATATAACTGCTCTGTCATAGTAGGCTCTCTCATAGGCGCTCGTCCATACTAGGCTCTGTATCTCGACCAATTGGGCTCGCTTATAGGCGCTCGACCATAGTAGGCTCAGTATATAACTTAACATCTGATCAGAGGTTTGCCCAATAGGGGCCTGCCCATCGATTATAGCTCAATGGTAATGAAAATACTATGATACTGTATATATATAGACTCTATTCTCTCTTGACTGGAAAAATAAAATATTGTAACTTGCGAGTTTAACAAAATATACGTAAATTTCGGGAAATGAATTTCTCTTATGCCTCGTTATCAAACTTGTGTAATGACGAGATCATGTTAAAATGAAGGAATATCTTAACCTTAACATACCTGGAGTAGGAAAAATCCGTGTGATATTTTTAAGAAGGATTATACCGTACTCCCTTAGAATCTCAAAATCCCGTTACAATTACGCAGCGTAACTTTGTATGAAGATTTTTTCTCTCTCGAAATCCGCTACTTTGCTAAATCCTAATTCACCTTCCTTTGTGAATTAGAAGTCTTGTGGTGAAAAGGAGATTCTTGAAAATTTTGAAATTTTTTTTATCTCCACCCGTAAGCTTAAGATCTCCACCCATGAGTCTATGAATCAAGTCAAGATTAAAATAGGTAAAAGAGTTATCCATTTTTTAAGATCAAACATGTCCATTATATTATAGTATATCATGTAGGTTACTTTTAATATTTAAACCAAGAGTTCTCAAATCTTGCCACATCACCAAATGACATTATGAGTTATCTAATTCATTACGAAGGGCTGCCACGTTTTTTTTGATTTAGTCTTTATCTAAAGACTTCAATTAATTCACCATCAATTATTAATTAATTAGGTAATGTCTTATTACTCAATAATTAATCAATTATCCACATAATTAAGAATTATTTTCACCTACTTAAAATACTACTTACTTTTCACATATCTTTTATACCTTATTATCATGGTCATGTGGTACCTTGTATGGCTAGTCCATAAATACCGAGTATTTTAGCTCGGGCCGTATTGTTTACCTTGAAAATGGTTTCAAAAATTATATTTGATTTGTGGTTCTAAAAATACATGATTTATTCCAATGCTAGTTAATAATTAAGAAGCAATGAATGTAAGCAAAGAAAGTGAGATAAGTAAACCAAATTTGTCACAAGACTGGGGCCTCGAGCTCACTGGAATCGGGGTCCTTGAGGTCGAATAACAACAATAAATGAATGACAATAAATAGCAGAGAATGTTCTATTGCAGTTAATCTTCATGTCTTACAAAATAATAGGAATCCCCTTTACAAGGGGGGGGGGGGGGGGGGGGGGAATCCCAACATAGTACATCCCTAATTATGACAAAGAAATACTATTGGTAGTTATATCATGACTCAGTACAGACTTGTATTATTTCTTGTAGACGGCTTCTACACACTCTCTCTCGGTAGGCACTCCGAGGTCGAACTTCAGATTCCCCTTCAATCCTTTCGAGATCGGACTTAGAATGCCATAGAGACCCTAACATCGGGATTTCCCTATTTTGACCATATACAGATAGTCCCCGCGTTTCTCAGAATGAAATGATGAGAAATAATTTTGAATTATTTCCTCTTCGATATTCCCCTCGTGACGTCAGCCGTGTGAAGTCAGCAATTTATGTGACATAAAGGTTGCATAGAGGCCATGTCAACACGGTTTTCAAAAATCCCACGAACCGCTATTTCCGCCTTTTCAATTCCTCCGATACGCTTAGAAGACCCCTATAAATATTTCAATACTTCACCCTTCATAATTTTACTCTTTACAATATTTTCAAATCCTCATTAACAATTTTCTGCCTTCATCCCTTTTCTGCACTCATTTCTTCGTTGGTTTCTTCTTCTTATTCTAAAACTTCACGATAGTCATGGCCAAAACTTCTAAGATAGTCCCTTAAAAAGAGAAAGCCCCTTCTTCTTCACACTCATCTAAGAGCAAAACAACAGTATCACCTCGTGTTGAGGAGTGCATCCCTGAGCCCTGTGAAACAACATCTGATTTTAAGGTAGATATGCCTTCTTCGGTAGCGGGCCGATGGGAGCCCATGCTCGATATGTCAGTCTGGTAATCGATATAAAAGAGGTGAAGGTCGATTGCGGTTTAGGGGAGGCGGTGCAAATGGAGATTCCTTCATCTGAAGAAGATGTAACTACCTATAAAGCTGGCTTTCTCAGCGTATACACATACCCCTTCACCTTAGGTCCTGTGGACCCTTCTTCGCCACCCATAGATCTAGTGATCCTCGATATTTGCCGATAATATTGAGTGACGCTCGGCCAGATCTATCCTTCTTTTTGGTGAATCGTCTATCTAATCAGATATTATTCGAACATGGCCGAGGGGATGCCTTTCACCCTCAATCACCTGATTAGATTGTATATCCCTCATCTATATCTAGGTGGCCTAGATAAGCTGCATCATCGATCCTCGAAGGTATTCTTTGCTAGTATCGACAAAGACAATGACCGAGGGTGGATGAGCCACTTCGTTCGAGTCAGGACCTCAGACCTGATCCCTGCCGATAAGATACCGTTCCACGAGGAATAGAATATGAGTCGTGAGTTCCGATTTATCGAATATGCTTCATTTTCTTTTCCCTTTTGAGCTTATTCTCTTCCGATGAAGCAGCCGCCGAGTGGTACCCTGTTGCGGTCAAAGACCTCCCTAGCTGGGTACGACAATTTGATTCCATCTCCCATATGTTAAGCGCATTTGGCACGACTTGGACAAAACCCAACGGGAGGCCAAAAATCATGGTAAGCTTCAATAATTGTCGTATCTGAATTCCTTAGTAAGAGATTTCTTGGTGGTATACTCGATCTTTTATGATTGTGCAGGCCTTGGTGAAGCCATTTTGATGAGGCTTCCTCCACCTAGTGAAATGGAGACCCAAAGAGTCACCAAATATATGAAGAGAAAGAAGGAGACGACAGCGGAGTCTCCAAAACCAAAGAGAGTAAAAACTCGAAAGCCTAGGGCCGATGCGACGACCTTAACTCTGGCAGCTGCTGAGAGTCTTCGCGCTGAAGATGAAGATGATAACAATTTTCCACTGGTACTTAAGGGAAAGTGAAACATCGATTCTTCGAAGGCTGCTGAGCTAGACCTTGCCGAGCCAGGGGATGTTGATACGGTCCTCGAGCCGATGATCAACCAGGATACATCATGTGCCGATGAGAACTTGGCCGGAAAATTCGGGGGGAACCAAATCTCAAACTCTTCTAGGGTGAGAGAAGGCCCCGATTGGGGTTGTTAACATAGATGATCCTCCGCCAGGCCCGTCGTTTTCTTCAGGACAAATATGGGATGCCCAAAACAGGGAAACTCCCGACGTGGGGGCATCCCATGGATAGAATGATATATTTGAAGATTACTTTGCCGGTGTTGAGGAGGAGCATGATCTCAATGCTCCACTTATTCTCGAGGAGGTTGATAAACTTCAGAAAGAACTACTAATACTTGTGCTTTTGAGTTTTGATCCTTGTTTTTTTGACTACTTTTGTTTGTGTTATAGGTCGTGAGGATTTACGACCGGGACTTCTCCAAGTTAAGAGCCGAGCTGACTCATTGTGAGGAGGAGTTTGGGAAGCTCGTGGCAGAGTCGAATGAGCTCAAAACTCGGCATGCACGAAAGGGAGTGGAATTGAATAACCTTCGGGCGGGCTTGGAGAAAGCACTCCAAGAGCGGGCCAACTTCATCGAGCAGGTAGCTTAGCCTTCGAGGGTTTTCTTTCTATTTTCATAACTCAGCGTACAACAGTTTGACATGGTTTTGCAGATCAAGCAAAAGGATGACCTAGCGGGGCAACTTCGGGAAGAGATTGTGGCCAAAAGTGTTGAGATCCTCAACCTGAGATAGAGCATGGACAACATGTCCTTTGAGAAAGACACTCTTCGAGAGGAGATAACCTCGGCCCATCATCTTCTTCAGGCTGCGAAAGAGGAGGGCCACAAGTATAAAGCGCTTTATGCAGAATTGGCCGTCGCTCTAACCACAACCAAGTCTGAGGCCGACGCACTTATATCCTCGTACCGAGAAGATGCCGCTGCTGTAAATGCTCGGGCCAAGAAGATATCTGAAGAGGCCGAGCTCAAGCTGACCCGCGCCCTCGGGCATGCTCGATTAGAAGTTCGAAGGCAGGCATTCGAAGAAGTGCATGCCAAGGGTTTCGATCTCTCTACCAAAATCAAGGAAGTGAAGGCCTTAGAAGAAGAGTTAGCAGCACTGATCGCTTTCGGTGAGGGCTCTGCTAGTGGCTCGGAGAGCAGTGAAGATGAAGACTAGGCCCCTTTTCGTTCTTTTTCTTTCTTCTTCTTTTGGGTTAGGGCTCTGTGTGAGAGCTTTGTAAATGCATTATTTGTAAGTGCACTCGTGTAATACGCCTTTTGGAATACAAATAATCTTCTTGTTTTGGTTTTACTTTGTATTGATGCCTTCGATGTTTCGCCTTTATGTGTTTATTCAAAGTTCGGGTTCGAACTTAATTTCAAATTCTTCGAGCTTGGCCTTGGCATAATAGAGACCCTTAAAACCGGGCTTCTCTAACTCTAATCACATACCTTACTAAGAAAGGACTGACAAGAAAATAATTTGACTTCTTGACCCCTCGAGGCGTTGTGCGGTGATGTCGTTCTTATGACGTGACCGCGAAGCTAACGAAGTGGCATGCCAGGTAGCTTCCCCAAAAGTCATAATTGCTTCGTTAGAGCCGGTTGGCTATCAACATCAATGAATAGTCATCACTTTTTTCTTATATATACTTGCGTTCCCTTTCATTAAAAGCCAGCATTTTCATCTCCCCTTTCTTGTTTCGAAGAGATCATGGCTACCGTATCCAAATCCGTTCATCAAAAAGAGGGAAGCCCCCCCTCTACTTCTTGCCTGGCCAGTGGTACACTGCCGGTGCTTGGCAAGCTAACCTTGAACTGCTTTTCATTGGAAAAAGATTTCACGCTGGAGAAATCCCCCAATGCCCCTGGCCATCGAGAACATCCATCGAGATATATTCGGTCAATCGAGGAGAGACACCTCGAAGCTGTAAGGAGAGACTGTGGATGGGGAGAAAGGGTAGTACTACAAATACCCTCTCGTGTAGAGGATATTATGGCTCATGTAGAGGGGTTTTTTCAATGAGTGTATGTACCCCTTTACGTTAGTTACCCTCGAACGACTCATGCTCTAGTTCTATCAAAAGTATCGAGTTACTTTGGCTCAGCTCCATCCATCTTTTTGGCGGATCGTGCTAATGATGAGATTTTTTGCTGAAAAGGACGAGTTTGAGTTTAGTCTTAGCCACCTTATTATGATGTATCAGCCTCTACATTTTTGAGGTCTAGTTAAACTACGACGCTGATCCACTAAGCCCTTCTTCACCGGCAACGACGAGGACAAGGATCAAGGATGGATGAGTCGATTTATTCGAGTGAGGACCATTTACATCATCCATGCGGAGTCCCTACCGTTCCTCGAGGAATGGAAGTTCAAACGTAAGTAATATGTTGTACCTTATTACTTTTATTCTCATTTTTGTCAGATTTCATAAGAACGCTCCTTTTCCCCTTCCATAGCAGTCCCGTGGATGCTAGATACGGTCCTCGATCTCACGAACTGGGTTCAAAAATTGGAGGCTGCTTCGGCCTACAACAAACACAAGTGGCGATATTTGCCGAAGGGAAAATGGGAGGAAAAACACCATGGTATGTGCTATGTGGTTCCTCTTTTAAGAAGTACTTTTCTTTATGTATATTATTTTTTCCTGCGGCAGGCATCGGTGAGTTCTCTGAGATGAGACCGTCTCTTCTCGGGGCGGAGGAAGGTCCTTCGACTTCATAGCCAAAGAATGATAATAAAATGAAAGAATCCTCGGGGGACACAGATATTCATAGCAAAGCAGCACCTGCCCAGAGGCGCAAAGAGTATGCAGCCATCGACGAAGGTCTTATATTCGTTGGTCGATTTGCGGATGATATCTCTACCGAAGAGGATGGATCTGCGCTGATAGCTCGAACCAGGAGGCCTCCCAGGTTTGTTCAGCCCGGTGGACTCGAGGCCCCTAGCTTCGAGGGAGAGGCTCCAAAAGAGAAGAGGGGCAAAGGTCCTTCATTACCTGATTTGGAAGTTTTTTGTGAGGTGTCGACAAGTACTCTGATGGGGATGGGCTCTGTCGCACCTTTGCCCGATTAGAGTGCCTCGGGTGCTTTTGCTGAGGCCACGACAGCAGGTCCATCACCATTATTCTCATCTTCCTCCGAAGATACCACGAGGGACGCTTGGAGACAGATGTCGCCCAAATTAGGCAGGATCCCAAGTGTACACGAACCTTTCCAGGGTTGCTCTACCGGGGCCGATAAGACCGAGACGGTATATGTGAACTCGACCATTAAGGAGGCTTAGAGACTCGTGGTGAGTTTTGTGATGGCATTATGACCTTTCTAACTTCGTACTTACTTTTTTTTCCTAACTGGGCCTTCTTTTTTGTAGGTCTTTGACAAATTCAAGACTGATCTCCTTTGCGCGAGGCCAAGTTGCGTAGGTCTTCGAACAAGGAGAAATCCCTCAAGCTTCATTGTAATAAGAAGGAAAAGGAATTGGTACACCTTTGGTCAGAACTAACCCGAGATTGCATGTATGAATATGGGCTAGATCAAGAAGCTGGAACGCCTTTGGGGTGAAGTCAACCATGTCAATTCTTAGTGAAACGAATTGAAGGCACAAATGGATGTTCTTGTTGCGGCCATAAAGAATGATTTGGCTAAAGCCTCTGCTCTCGAAGTTCAAATCTGTAATGCTCAAGAGAGCAAACCGATTCAGGCGAGCAGGATAGCTAAGCTCGAAACCGGTCTCTTGGAGATGAATGCCGAAATTGTGGAATCTCGAGCAGAAGCCGAAGTGGTCCGAGTAAAGGCTGATAAGAAGGTGGCCATCTACTTCAAAGATGGTACCGATGCCCAGAATAAGTTGAGGGGGGATTCTGATTGTGAGAGAAGAAGCAATGAATATGCTCGATGCAGATCCCGGAGGGAAACCCTCGAGGAGATTCACGCTAAGGGCTTCGATCTCTCAGAGGAGATAGACCAGGCCAGAGAGGACGAGATTGGTGTTAAGTTACTCGTTTATTCTAATAATAAAGACGATGCTGAAGGTGACGAGGAAGAGGACGATGAGGAAGCTAGTCCCGAGAGGGTTGACAAAGGCAGAGTCCCCGAGGGGAAGAGGAAAAAGTCTCTGATGATATAGTAGGTCTTTTTTTGATCTTTGTAAAGGGCTCCTCGTGGGAGTGTTGTAGATGTACCGTTGTGCTATTGCTTATATGTGAAGAAACCTTTCATTTTATTTTTGCATTACTTTTCATCTTGCCTTTGTCTTTGATTTAAGATGTTTGTCGATGATCAGTCTGATGTGTTGGACTCAGAATATAAAACCTTTAGGTTTTTTAGATTGGACCTTAGGCTCTTTAGGTTGGCCCTTAGGCTCTTACATGTAGCCCCTTAGGTTTTTTTAGATTGGGCCAATTTGTCCTATAATATGGCTATAATTTTCCCCCATTCTGGCTAAAGACTTTTAAAGTTTTGTCATGCCTTGGCATGTTTTGTGTTCGTCTGACTCTTCGACGACTCAAGTAGGAACCTCGATTATAAGTCGATATGTGACGATATTTGAGTACCTCATAAGGTTCTTTGGGAGGCCGATTTTTCGAAGCCTGTATGTTAAAGGCTGATTTGTTCGAGGCCTATTCATTATTCAGAGTTGATATTATCAAAGCTCCTTTGCTTATGCCGAGGGTAGCCTGATTAACCGATTTTCTCGAAGTGTTTGAAGGCCTATGGTTTTTATGGTGGAAGTCGGATGTTTCCGAGCCGCGTTAATTAGGTCGTAGCCTTTTAGTATGACCATAGTCTTTAGTCCTCAGGTGAGATGACCTCGGCCTCTATATCGAGGGTATGCCTTTTTAGGGGTCTTATAAGTTCGAATATATACAACCTTGACCTTAATACTAGGGTTATGCCTTTTTAAGGTCTTATAAATTTGATTATGCCTCGTTGAGGTCTTATAGATTTGATGTTTCCTCATTGAGGTCTTACAGACTCGATGTTGCCTCATTGAGGTCTTAAGAATTCGAGATTTGATGGTAAGATGACTATTGGTGACAGTCCTCGAGTGCTCGGGCTTGTTTAGCCTTCGAGCCGCTGGATGAGAAAATAGTAGATTTCTTCGAGGAACAAAGTGTTTTGACAAATAAAAGTGGTTCTTCGATTACTTGATACATGTGTACATGTTTTTACCCTCGGGGGCTTGATTGTTCTATATGGGCACGGTTCATTTGATCGTTTGGCCCAATATAACATTCTCCTATCGAGGCCCTTTTAGGCATATTTTGATTTCATCGAAAGAGTAACCTCTGAGGGTGATGCCCCCCAGTATTCGAGGTTGATTGGAAAGATGCCTTGAATATTTGTTGAGTTTTCCTCAGGTAGTATATTGGTGTTGCCTCGTTAAAAACCGTGCATGTAAAACCCATTTGGGATAAAACCTGATCTAAGTAAAAAGAGTGCAATGCATGCTTTAAAACCCATGGTCTTCGAGCTGGAGGGTGCTTCCATTCCTCTCAATCAAACACCTACAACGAGTTAGTATAAAATATAAATGAAATAGGAGAAGCTTATACCTCAGTAATAATAGCGCTTTGAGCATCTACATGTTCCAACTGCTTGGTAGTTGCTCATCTTCCACGGTTCTAAGTTCATACAACCTTTTGGCTATTACTCTAAGGGTGCAGTGCATGCAGTACGGTCCTTTGCAACTAGGACTTAGCTTTCCTTTATTCGAGTTTCGAGTGTTGAGGGTGACCTTTCTTGGAACTAGGTCCCCAACTCTGAAGTAGCGGAGTTTTGTTCTTCTATTGTAGTACTTTTTGATCTTTCACCTTTGAGTGGCCATTCAAACCAGTGCGGCCTCACGCTTTCCATCTATTACCTCAAGGGCGATGTTCATGGCATCGAACAAGGGAATCAAGATCAACCAGGTCAAAATCGAGGCCACTGAGGGCTCAAATAGCCATGGGGCCCGGAAATTTTCCCGAACCGCCTACTGAGGTACATTCTTCGGGTTTGAGTTTCATAGTATGCCTTCTAAACATGCAAATGAGTCAAATGGTCCTCTGTGCGCAGGGACTTAACTAGACTATTATCAATGTGAACTTCCATAAACTTGCTTATTTGATGTTTGAACATCTTATTAAGTAGGCGTTGATATATGGCTCCCGCACTTTTTAACCCTAAGGGCATCACATTAAGATCGAATTCAAATGATATTTTTACTCCGATAACAAGCAAATTCAAATGAGCCCAGAGTAAGCATCGAGAAAGGTAAGGATCTTCATGGCATCAATCAAGCGATCGATGTTGGGCAACGGGAATGAGTTTTGAGAAATTTTATTAACTTATCTTTGGCGAATGCAAGCTTTACCTTGGACTGAAGCCTGTTCAAGCTCTCTGACTGTTGACTTCGACATCCTTGATCAACTGTTCCTCGATCGCCTGCCCCCCAGATTCAATTGAGGGTGTAGACTGTGATTGTTATTTGGCTACCTGGTTTGTTTTGGACTTCTCCGAGGTGAAGGTGACGATGCTGGTGCCATGTCGTGCACTGCAATATCTCCTTTGCTGCATGTTGCTCTCTATATGCTATTTTCACACCGTCCTTTGTTGGGAACTTCATCATTTGATGAAGAGTCGATGGCACTGCCCTCATGCTATGTATCCATGGCCTTCCGAGTAATGCATTTTACCTCATGTCACCTTCGATGACATGAAACTTGGTATATTTAATTGTACTAGCCACGTTGACTGGGAGGATGATTTCCCCCTGGTTGTCTCTCTCCCCATGTTGAATCCATTAAGGACTCGAAATGAGGGTATGATCTGATCGAGCTGCCCGAGTTGTTCCACCACTCTCGACCTGATTTTGTTTGTCGAACTACCTGGATCTACGAACACGCATTTAATTTGAATTTTATTCAAAAGAAAAGAAATTACCAGTGCATAATTATGAGGCTGAGACAAGGCCACAATGTTTTCTTCACTGAATGTGAAATCATCCTCGGGTACATAACTCCCAGTCCGCTTTTCCTTCGTGGTGGATAATTTCGTTTGTCTGAATACAGGTCCTTGTGGGACGTCGACTCCTCCAATGATCATATGAATGATATGTTCCGGCTCCCCATGTTCATCCTTCCTGTTCGTGTCCCTCTCTCGAAGTGATTCTTAGATCGCTGGCTGAGGAACCCTTGAAGTTGCCCTTCGCTGATCAATTGGGCTACCTCTTCCCGAAGTTGTCTACAATCTTCGATCCTATGGCCGTGAGTGCTATAGTATTTTCACATTAAGTTGGGGTTCCTTTGGGAAGGATCTGACTGTATTGGCTCCGGTCACCTGGTATCTCTGATCTTACCTATTGCTGATACGACGTTTGATGCATCGATGTTGAAGTTAAACTCCAAAAATCGGGGTGCCTCCATTGGTCCCGCGTGCCTATCAAACCTAGTTTGCTCATGAGTCCCCGAGAAATCTGACCTCGATCTATCCTTCGATCATTTCAAGGTATATCATGTCTTGAGGCGTTCCTTCGATCTTCGACATATGGCTGGTATCTTTCGTGTTTGGTTTTGACTCCCTTTCTGAATTCCTTAACTCTTTTGCAAAGAGCCTACTTGGGTATAATGAGCCCAAGAGGACTCCTAATTGGTCGTCCTTGACCAGATCTACAATTAATACCTGTTATGCACATCCGCCCAAGTCCCAGCGGGATACTCGATCAAATTTTTCTTAAGCTGCTTCGAAGTTATTGAGATTCGTTCATTCAATCCCTGAGTGAAGGCTTGCACCGCCTGGTCATAAGAGACTGGTGGTAATTCCATTCATTCCATCTAAAAGCGGGACATGAACTCCCTTAGCATGTCGTTCTCTCTCTGTTTAATTTTGATGATATCATACTTCCTTGTAGCGACCTTAATGGCACCAACATGTGCCTTCACAAAAGAGTCTGCCAACATAGCAAACTAGTCTGTTAAGTTCGGGGGTAGGTTATGATACCACATCATGGCCCCCTTGGCAGTGTTTCTCCAAACTTCTTCCACAAGACGGACTTGATCTCGTCGTATTTTAAGTCATTCCCTTTTATACCACAAGTATATGTGGCAATATGCCCATTAGGATCTGTGGTTCCGTTGTACTTTGGGAAATCAGGCATCCTGAACTTCCTTGGAATGGGATTCGGATCCGCACTCGACGAAAATGGTTTTTGCACGAACTTCTTTGGATCTACCCCCTTCAAAATTAGAGGTGCGCTCGGGATCTGGTCGACCCTCGAGTTATAGTTTTCCATTTTCTTGTCGTTGGCCTCTATCTTCTTTTTTCCCGATTCAATCCTTTTGGTGAGGTCCTCGAGCATTTTCATAATAGTGGGGTCCGTTCATGACCCGTTGTTAGTTGAATTTCTATTTGCACGCTTACCCCGACATCCGTATCCAAATCGGTGCTTATAGCAATATGCGAGCCAACATCAACTGGGTTGGGAATAGATGCTACTCTGGGGTTGAGCGGTGGCACACCTGCTGCATTATTTTCCCCGTGGAAACCGATGCCATTGTTTCTATGCACTGGTGCGTTAGCTGAGTTTGCGTGTTTTAGCCTGAAATCAAAAAATCTTGGACAAGAAGAAGTGTGAAGAATAATGCGTGTTATCAGAAAATTAGCACCAAAACAATCACAATTAATTTTAGCCCCACGGTGGGCGCCAAACTGTTTACCTTGAAAATTGTTTCAACAATTATATTTGATTTGTGGTTCTAAAAATACGTGATTTATTCCAATACTAGTTAATAATTAAGAAACAACGAATGCAAGCGAAGAAAGTAAGATAAGCAAAACAAAGTTGTCACAAGTTTGGAGCCTCGAGCTCACTGGAATCGGGGGTCTCAAAGTCCAATAACAACAATTAATTAATGAAAATAAATAAAAACAATAAAAAAGGAGCGATAAAGTTGAGAGACATTGTTGAGAAAAAAAAACAGAGAATGTTCTATTGTAGTGAATCTTCATGTCTTAAAAAATGATAGGGATCCCCTTTATATAGGAGGGAGAATCCTAACAAAGTACATCCCTAATTTTGACAAAGAAATACTATTGAACAATTGTATCACGACTCAGTACGGGCTTGTACTTTTTTTACAGACCTTACCAGTTCTAACCACGTGTCTTTGGGAATTTTCCCGCCTTTCCATGACGGTCGTCGATTTTTATGATGTCTCGAGGTCTTCCATGACGGCTTTGACACACTCTCCCGAGGTATGCACTCCGAGGTCGAACTTCAAATTCCCCTCCGAGCCTTTCGATATCGGACTTAAAATGCCATAGAGCCCCTAAAATCGGGCTTCCCCAATTTTGGTCGTATACACGTATTTTATCCTAACATGTCAAACTTGGATGAAAATTCATTTACTTTGACTTGCTTCTCCTCTCACTTTCACAAATTTATCTATCACTTGCTTGGAAAAACATAATACCTATAATATCAATATAATCTCATTCCCAAACTTACGTAGATTAACTTACGACAAAACTTGAATGTATGAAAATGCGGGATGTGACATCTCATTTTTCGAGCTTTCATCAATTTATTTATGGATTACTTCCATATATGAAAACATGGGATGTAACATCATTCCCCACTTTGGAATATTCTTCCTCGAATGTTGACTGATGCACTTATCAATCTCATAACCTATAGCTCTTGTGAATACTTTGATACCCCTCTTGCCATCTAGGCAACTGTCCTGTGAATGAATCCCAAAGGCCAGGGCATTTCCCCCTGTAGGCGTCTTTCTCTCACCACAACTCGTCGTCGGTATTCTTCCAATCTTGTAACTGTTGCTACCTTTTATCATGCGACCTGTATGACTTTGACTTTGTAAGTGTGTCTATGCGACTCTTCTTTTCTTTTTCCTCCAGCTTTTAGACAATCTCTAGGCCTCACTTTGTAACCATGTACATGGCTTAATAAGATGTCCCTCTGGGCATCTATAGGTATATTGAAGTCCTTTGCTCGATACTTTTTCGATCTTACGAATATTGCTATATCTTATTTCATTGGCCAGATTATCTATCCGCATGACTTTACTGCATCTAAATAGGTCATAAAATACTATAACTCTTACCTCGATTTATCGTTACTCAGGTCTTCTACCAAACTCCAGGTTATGTTTGTTGCTTATCCTATATGTATAAATCTATGTCCTTTAATGCTTCCTCATTACTGTTCATTTTAAGAATGACGGCCTAATGTCACCTCATACTTTGTGACTTTTGTCCATCCATTGTTGATTCACCTTAATGTTGATCTATCATCTACTACCGATAACTTGATCTCTTATGTAATACTGCTGCTAGGGCTTATGTCTTATCGGGGACATCTGGAGTAATTAGATTGATCCACCTAGGGGCAATACAATACTTCCATAATCGTATACTATAGAATCCCAATACGACTCACCTTACATGGGTATCCTTTTCAAGTTATTACTCAATCGAAGGCCCAAACATCACCCTTTATCTTATCACAACTACATCCTCATTGTATTACCAGGGCATCATTCCATCTCTTTTAAATGCTACTATCCCTAGACTCATTTGAGTTCTTTCAGGCTATACTGAGCTTTATATAACTTAAAGAAACGATCATCTCTTTTTTTTTCCTGGGCTTAGTTCCGAGGACTTATCCATTTCTCGTCACCTTCTTACTCTCCCTTTCTTGTCCTTGCTCATGTCTTCCTCAATCCTTGTCGCTTTACCATACTTTAGCTTGACACTTATACATGTTTATTTATAATAATTACAACCTTCCTTCAACTTGCTTGCACCATAAATTTCCTTGTGTTATTCTGGATCATTAAGAGAGACATCACACCGCCTCTAACTCTTCTTTACTTTCTTAATCAGGGTTCTCGATACCTAGAAACCATAGGCTGGAAAGCATGCCACCGCTATCTTTCCTGGATACTGAATCCCAATGCTTTTAGCCTTCTTTTCGAAGTAAGGACTATTCATAACCTTCTGCACTTGAGTACCTCAAACGTTGTTAACCTTTACCTCACTTACTTTAAAATCTCGCATCACGTCTTCTATCTCTTTCGTAACTCCCCTTCTACATAGGTATGATTTACATCCACAACTTGAAGCTCTATTGTAATACTTGCACCTCGGGTGCATACACCATTTGGTGGGAGCTTCATACTGACTTCTTATGAGGCTGGTACTTTTCTAACTCGCTTTCTCATAGAGCCGTTATATAATTTGGTTGTTGTATTATCTATCTTGTACCTCTGATATTAAGGGTGATCCTACAATGTTCTCAATCACGATTTCTATAATTTTTGGGTCCAATAATCAGACTCCTGATTTACTTGGTTGATGTCACTCTTTAGTTTCCTCTTCCTTCTGATAAGCCTTTATGTAAACTTAAGCTATATTCCGATCTGCGGCTTATGGAATTTAGTTATTGCTTTAGCCCTTCATGGACACTATGGAATATCCATGATACAATCTTCTAACAATTTAATCCTTTGTGTATGACCTGGACTCAATTCTTTCTTTTAACTTATATAGGGGTCTTCTATGGCTATATGATTGTCAAAATATATGCTGCACAGATAATACTCCGAACTCTTAAGTGCATTCATAACGTAACTAACTCTGGATCATTGATCGAATAATTCCTTTCATTCCATATCAGCTTTCTTTGAACGCAAGTAATTACTTTTCGTGGTCTTTCTGCCCCCTTGTTGCGTGCATACTTAACTTTCTTAGTGCCCACACATATTGGAATTCCATACAACTCATATGATCTTGAATATCACTTCTGATTTTACTTCCCGTTCATTAGCCACGGTAGGTGCCACTTTCTTATGGAATGCATACAACGTTGTTATGAGACCGTTGTTATAAGTATACATCTTTTTTAGGTCACTGAGCTAAGGTTGAAGCCTTCTTCCTTACTTCCTCAACTAGTCTTTATTGTAGTACTTAGGGAGGACCCTTTTATTCTTGCAAGGCTGCGAGCTTATTACATCATTTACCCGGCGGAATTTTTGATGTTCTTTCTTAGTTGTAATTATCCTTAATTACTTACCTTCATGCCCTTGTGCTTGTTGGGTAGCTTCTAAGGTGATATTTTGATTGTCTTCCCAGTGACACTCCCTTTTATCTCCGTAACACTCATACGGTACCTTTAACTACCCGAACTCCTATCTTAATATTTCTAAAGGTTACGATGTCATATCTGCGAGACTGAATTCCTATGGTTGGGATTTACTATGTTTATCTTGCACGATCTATTGATTTGTATGTATCGCCTTGTTTAGCCGTAACTAGTTTCTTCCTCAATTAGTTGCTAACTACTCATTGGTCCATTCTCATATCAATACTCTGCGTAATATTTCTTAGGTTATTTCCTTTGTCTTAACTTACCTCACGTACTGGCTCCTTATCTACCAATAACATCCCGGGCAGGAACCTGTACTTCCTTTTCTTGATTCCGTGATTACATAATGTTATGGAGTCATCACATATCTGTAACATTTGAATAAGTGCAATCTCATCTCTTTCTCATATTATCGCATTCTTCCTTTAACATCCCATAGTTACTAGATCCACTTAATTCTGACTTAATGTCACACTATTCCATATTCCCCCCTTTAGGGGAGTACTAAGACTTGGCAGCTACGACGACCTTCCTATAGATGTTTTTCCTCTTCATCTTTGGCGTCCTTTCACATCATCAATGACCCTTACTCGCCTTGCGGTAATCCTTTTATGTCAAGGATAACAAAATTCTTCATTCGCGATGGTGACACTTAGTGTAACTGGCACATACAGTCCCTTAAGCTTAACTTTGCTCATATTTCTTGCTTTAGGGAAGCGTTTCCCTGAATAACCATTCTCTGGATTCATCATGGTTCTTCTTCTGTTGTCCATTCTATTATTGCCGGAATGCAATATGAAATTCTCATGATTTTGACTATTATCAAATCACTCAATTCCTAATTCATGTTTAGTTTATTTTGTTCACTAGTCCATACTGATTTCTATTACTCTGGGTTCTAACTTTTCCTTCTGTTAATCATGTTAGAGTCACGAACTTATTTCTTGAAATGAGGATGTGACTGTATGGCCTACACTCTCTTGTTGTCTTAAGGCCCATCACCTCTCGTCTCTTTCTTCATTTGACTATAGATTCTATAACACTCTACTGTTTCCATCCATGTATCACATCTCACTCATAATGCTTCATTATCCCTCTTCGTACTTCCCTGCTAATATTTCTATCTATCCTTTTATTGGGAAAATTCGAACAAAATATTCTTTTGCTTTTAGCTCCTCTTGCTCCATCCACTGACTCTTTGAATTTCCAAATATTCTTTCTCTACTAGGGACGAGAGCCACACTAATGTAATATTTTTCCCTTCCAGGATTTCAGTGCACGTCTTTATAGTACTCATATCTAGCTGTACTGTTTTAGAGTGCACCATCTAGGTATCTCAAAAGGAGGTCCATTATCACCTTTGTAAAATCCTTCGGAAATCTCAACTAACGCAAACCATCCATTCATCATTTTGGGTTACTCTAACGCAACCCGAATCCTGCTATCTTGTTTTTCTCTTAAACCATATCCGTTAGCTCCCATAGGGCATGATTGAGATAGGTGTGGCCGGTGGTACGTACATCTATTACTGTTGAAGGTAATTCAAAAGCTTATATCTCCCTTTCTGAATGGTAAATAATGATAATATTCCATAGCACCCTTCTTCATCTGGCTTCTTTTACTTGTTGAAACTTGTACCTTCTAAATCTCTTAGTGCTTTTTACCATATGGGTGGGTAGATATTTCTTCCTTAAGTCTCCTTATCAAGAAGCTTACACATTTTAGTACACACATGATCTGCTGAATGCCTCAAATTTATCCATAACAAGCATGATGCAAAAATTGAATTCCTCTAACTCAACATTTCCATAGCTATATCTCTTATCGACCGTCTTTTTGAATGTAGGAATCGTCTTTTTACGAATAAAATAGAAGTTCGGAGTATGAATTCTTATAAGTGAGCTCTACCATACGATCTAGAGTAAGAATAAGGAGTGACAATCCTAAATGCCCTGTAGCCTCCTGCTTATAAATGTGGTGCACAACACACCCATAAACAAGACTCTACTATAAACGACTTGTAGACTCCCTAGGACAGAACTGGTTCTGATACCACTTATGTCATGCCCCAAACCTGGGATGTCAGTATGAAATAATGTATCGAGTATGTAAGGCAATGTATTGAAAGCTGAAACTGAGCTGATAATATAATAACTGAAAGTAACTGGGAGTCAAAGATAATCTGAAGATATGCTTACCTGCTGATACTGACTCAACTCTCACAATATAGTAAGTAAAATAGCTGTCTGGCCTTATAAGGCTCGGTATATGTATATAACTGCTCTGCCATAGTAGGTTCTCTCATAGGCGCTCGACCATACTAGGCTCTGTATCTCTACCAACTAGGCTCGCTCATAGGCGCTCGACCATAGTAGGCTAAGTATATAACTTACCATCTGATCAGAGGTTTGCCCAATAGGGGCCTGCCCATCGATTATTGCTCGATAGTAATAAAAATACTGTGATACTGTATATATATAGGCTCTCTTCTCTCTTGACTGGAAAAAAAAAATACTCAAATGAATATGAAGTCCCGATAAAGAAAATATTGTAACTTGCGAGACTAGCAAAATATACATAAATTTTGGGATATGTATTTTTTTTTATGCCTCGTTATCAAACTTGTGTAATGACGAGATCATGCCAAAATGAATGAAAAGCTTAACCTTAACATACCTATAGTAGGGAAAAATCCGTGTGATATTTTTTAGAAGAATTGTACCGTACTCCTTTAATATCTCAAAATTCCGTTGCTATTACGCAGTGTAACTTTGTATGAAATTTTTTTTCCTCAAAATACGCTACTTTGCTAAGTCCTAATTCATGTTCCTTCGTGAATTAGAAGTCTTGTAGTGAAAAGGAGATTCTTGAAAATTTTGAATTTTTTTTTATCTCCACCCGTAAGCTTAGGATCTTCACCCGTGAGTCTATTAATCAAGTCCAGATTAAAATAGGTAAAAGAGTTATCCATTTTTTTAAGATCAAACATGTCCATTATATTATAGTATATGATACATATTACTTTTAATATTTAAACCCAAGAGTTCTCAAATCTTTCCACATTACCAAATGACATTATGAGTCATCTAATGCATTACAAAGGGGTGCCACGTTTTTTTTGATTTAGTCTTTATCCAAAGATTTTAATTAATCCACTACCAATTATTAATTAACTAGGTAATGTTTCATTACCCAATAATTAACCAATTATTCACATCATTAAGAATTATTTTCACCTACTTAAAATATTACTCACTTTTTACATATCTTATACACTTTACTATTATGGTCATGTAGTACTTTGTATGACACTAGTCCATAAATATTGAGTATTCTAGTCGTGCCATATTTTATCCCAACATGTCAAACTTGGACGAAAATTTATTTTCTTTGACTTGCTTCTCCTCTTACCTTTACAAATTTATTTATCACTTGCTTGAAATATCATAATACTTATAATCTCAAAATGATCTCATTCCCAACCTTGCGTCGATTAACTTATGACGAAACTTGAACGTATGAAAATGCGAGATGTGACATCTCATTTTTCGAGCTTCCATCAATTTATTTATAGCGTACTTCCACGTATGAAAATATGGTGTGTAACAATGGACCTTGATATTGTTGAGTATTGATGCACACCCTTGTTTACATGCCTTCTATGCGAGATTGGCTTTATTGGCACATGATTCGTCAGTGCGGTTATAAGTTTATAATGAGGGTAAAATATGTCAAGTGTTTAGGGTTCAAGAATGTCACGCCCCGAACCATGGCCTAGGCGTAACACGGCACTCAGTGCCTAACTACATGTGACCGAGCGAGCAAACTAGTTGGATGGATCAACATGTGGTATAACTGTAAGCTGAATATAAACATTCAACATGTTGATCTACTAAAGAGTCTGAGTGACATATCATAAATGCAGTAAGTACTGAAAAGTCTGTAAATTTAAATGAGTAGCCGACTACGATAACACATAAAAGCCTGTTAACATCTGACGGACTAGGCTATAGTTTATGAATTCTCTAAAGAATACTGAAATGCTAAATGTTTACTGAGACAAGGTCCCCGGTATACCTTATTAACTGAAATACTATAATGATTGAAAAAGGGAGAGATAATGCCCTGAAGACTTGGGCTCACCAATAGCTGATAATAGATGTCTTAGCAAGCAGAATTATCAACCTGTAAATCATTAATGGCCAAAAAGGGACGTCCGTACATTTGAATTGCACTGGTATGTAAAAAAACTTAAGGAAAGAACTATAAATACTGAAAGTGAAATTGATAACTGATAACTGAACTAAACATAGGAAGTAAGGTTATGAATACTCTCTCTTCCGAATGATGAACCGGCTATTTATCTGAATAAATAGACTGCGATCCCAGGCCCAATATATATATATGCACAAACTGCGGCCTCGGTCCCAAGTATACGTATACATAACTTCGGTCTCAGGGCCAAAAATGTATAAAGCATAAACTATGGCCTCAGGCCCAAATACAGGTGTTGAACATTCAGGACTAGTCATTCTGAGTTACATGATATTAGAATACTGAGTAGGGCTAGACTGAGATATGTATTAATAATAAGTTGTCTTGTCATAACTAAAACTCGTAGAATATTGAATGATTATGAAAATATGACATCTAGAGAATAGAAGTTCTACGACCATTCATGGGACTAAGGCATAATTACTCTCTGAGTAAACTAGTGATAGTCATAATGAATGTCACGTAAGGAGAATCATAGACATTCCCAAACGTAAAGAGTTAGCCTCACATACCTTAACTTCCTGTTCTCGAGCGTAATACAATGTTTGTCGGCCCTTTCAAATTTAATCTATAGCAATACAAGTCAAAGGGATTCCATATTAGCTATGATACTCATATTTTGGTCACTTAAGCATTTTATCAAACACTTGGTGAGAATAAAGCTTCATAGTTCTTATTAATGATGTTTCTTCACCCAATAACCCATTCTCTTGCTCCTAGATAAATTCTAAAGCCTCAAATAGTTATAATCAACACCATTCTTCATCACCCATAAGGAGTACAATACCCTTAACCAATAATCAACAACCAACAACCCAAACCTATAACCGTTCATGCTTTTCTATCAAACCCATCAACTCATATCTCATTAACTAGAGTTTATAATAATTAATCCAATGCCATAATTAATTAGAGGGTGAAAACATTAACTTTTGGAAGTTCAATCCCCTTGAATTTGAATTCTAGGGTTCCTTCTCTCAACAATGATGTCCCAATAGAATATCTAATGATATGGAGGGTTTACCCATGTTAATGAGATGTTGGGAAATTTATATTAATTTAGAATCACCATTAGAATTTACCTTGGATAGTTGAGGGACCTGTAAGGAGTTACGTTCTTGAGAGATCCCCTTTCTAGAGCAAGTTTTTGTGATGGGGGGTGTTGGGGACGAAGTAGGGCTTTAAAATGACCCTTAGGTGCGGTCCCCGCGCACATGAAGGCCTGACCACGCACCTGACCGTGCAAAATGGCAATAACACTGCCACAAGTGCGCGGTCGCGCACGTGACCCTTCGGGTACGCACCTAGGCGCGCATATTGCCTATTGCTCTGCAAAACGCACATAATATTTTGCACAAAGATCCGTTCGGGCTCCATAAATTTAGAAATATATTTAAAGGCCTACCACTTTTGTGTTTTGAGGTTTCACAAATTCTTTACATATTTTCACTAAATCATGCTGCAAGACAGACCATTTGTAAACTTAGTAGATTTTATCGAATTTTATACACCTCACTCTTCATCTTGATTCTAAACAACTATTTCCACCCATACTCATACAAAATAGAACTTCACATGTCAAAAATGTAACCTTACTTCTCATTTCACACATTCATACCTAAGCCGAATTTACGGGGTGTTACATTATCTTCCCCTTGGAATCATTCATCCTCGAATGATGGTCCTAGCTGTAACTACGATTATGTATGGACATTAAATGGGTGTGATGGTGACATGCGAATACTGAACTATCATGAACACATGTATACCAAACTGAACAAATACGTGATTAGTGAATACTGAGCTGAGTAAAAACTGAAAGACATGGAGATCATAAAATAAGGTCTAAATGGAAAGTTTAACTACCTTACACATTTTTGGTTTGTTCTTCAAAGAGATGGGGATATCTGGACTTCATGTCATCTTTGGCTTCCCATGTAGCCTCTTCAATCTTTTGATTCCTCCAAAGCACTTTCGCTGAAGCAATTTCCTTAGTTCTGAGCTTTCGGATTTGAGATCAAGAATAGCCACTGGAATTTCTTCGTAAGTCGGGCTATCTTTAACCCCTATAATCTCCGTAGGAACCACAAATGACAGGTCTCCTATGAATTTCTTCAACATAGACACATGAAATACTGGGTGTACAACAACTAATTATTGTGGCAATTCTAACTCATAAGCCACCTTCCCAATCCTTCACACGATTCTATATGGACCAATATAGCGGGGACTAAGCTTCCCCTTCTTCCCAAATCTCATAACGCCTTTCATAGGAGAAACTTTAAGAAACACCAAATCATCAACTTGGAACTCTAAGTCTCTGCGCCGCACGTACGCATAGGACCTTTGGTGACTTTGAGCCGTCTTCAAATACTCTTGTATCAAGTTGAATTTTTCCATAGCTTGATAGACCAAATCGAGTCCTAACAACTCCGTTTCGCCAACTTCGAACCAACCAATTGGTGATCTACACCTTCACCCATACAGAGCTTCGTACGGTGCCATCTTGATACTAGATTGATAGATATTATTATAGGAAAACTCAATGAGAAGTAGATGATCATCCCAATTACCTTTAAAATTGATAACACATGCCCTCAGCATATTCTCAAGAGTCTAGATGGTGCGTTCCGCCTGGCCATCTGTTTGAGGATGAAAAGCGGTGTTGAGGTTCACCCTTGTGCCCAATTCTTTCTGAAAGGATTTCCAAAAGTTCAATATGAACTGATCACCACAATCTGAGATGATGGAAAAAGGAGTCCCATGCAATCAGACGATTTCCTGGATATAGAACTTGGCATAATCATCTACTGAATTAATAGACTTCACTTGCAAGAACTGAGCTGACTTGGTAAGTCGGTCTACAATCACCCAAATCGTATCATGCTTCCGAAACGAGCGAGGTAGACCTATTTTAAAGTCCATGTTTATCATCTGCCATTTCCAAACGAGAATTTCTATACTCTGAGCTAAACCACCAGGCCTCTGGTGTTCGACTTTCACCTGCTAACAATTTGGACACTTAGCCACAAAATCTGCTATGTTTTTTTTCATATCGTTCCACCAATAAATATCCTCAAGATCATGATACATATTTGTGGAACTTGGGTGAATAGAATACCAGGAACTATGGGCTTTTGGCATAATTCTCTCTCTGAGCCCATCTACGTCTAGAACGCATAGTCTGCCTTTGTACCTCAAAGTACCATCATCTCCCCCTTGTTCAAAAGCCATAGTCTTGTGTTTGTGAATTCCCTCCTTCAACTGCAAAAAGTAGGGATCACTGAACTGATTTTCTTTCACTACAGCTACTAAGGAGGATTCTGTCATGACCAAAACCGATGGGCCGCAACGGGCACCTGGTACCTTACTCAACCGAGTACCAATGTTACATATCTCTCTTATCGTACTATCATTGGAAAATGGGCCAAACGGGTAGTCATGGGATAACCAGAATAAACATAAGGGAATACCCAATAAAGGACGACCCAAATTGATACAGAAACTTATACATGTGACATACGGGCCTATAAGGCTAAAATGATCACTCGTACACTGAACATAGGCCGACAAGGCCATACAATGTTTTACGTACAAGACATCTGTCTACAAGCCTCTAAAGATACATAATTTTCATAAAGGTCGAGACAGAGACCTGCCATACCAAACAATACACATCTAAATCATACCAACCAAACAAGCGACTCCGGAGCAAATGGAGTGCACCAATATCTTCCGCTAAGCTGATAGCCTACTTGGAGGACTCTGGACTTGTCCATAGAGACATGCGGGCATGAAATGCAGCATTCCCAAGCAAAGGGACGTCAATACAAACAATGCGCCGAGTATGTAAGGAATAAAAATTAGTCAATAATAGACATGAGAGAAACATTGAGTAAAAGACTCGACATGTATGTCTTCATAGCTCTGTGAATTCATTTTTATAATTTCATGCATATGCATATAATTGTCATACCATGCATAGGTATATGCATGCATAACATCATCAAGCCTCTGAAGGCATCCCATCATATCATTTCGCCACTATGGGCAAATCATCAACGTATACCAGCTGATCAGGTGGAGGTGCGTATATAACACCGTAAACTCTTCCCATATCCCATATACATATGATATACGAGTATATAATGCCATCTGGTCATGGGTCAATGTACATGTATAAATGCATGAAATGCATAAGAAATACATTAATAAGATTTCTCGGAATATCATAAAAATCAATATGACTTTCGGATAAAGTTTATCAAATATGTATTTTTCTGAGACCCGTGAATAGAAGATATAATGATAATTCAAATGGGAAATCAAGAACATAGGCATCCTTAGTAATTCTTTGAATAGAGTCCTTTAACGAATTTACTTATTACTTGTTGGAAATAACATAATATTTGTAACCTCAAAATAATCTCATTCCCGAGCTTGCGTCGATTAACTTACGACAAAACTTTAACGTACGAAATGCGGGATGTAACATCTCATTTCCGACCTTTCATTAATTTACTTATGGCGTACTTTCACGTACGAAAACATAGGGTGTAAAATATTCCCCCCTTTGGAACATTCTTCCTTGAATGTTGACTGATGCACTTATCATTTTCGTAACTTATGTCTTCCGAACACTTAAGTACTCTTCTCGCCATCTAGGCAAATATTTTGTGAATAATCCAAAGGCCAGGGCTTTCCCCCCTTTAGGCCTTTTTCTCATATTGTAAGTGCGCCTTATGCGACTCTTATCTCCTTTTTCTTTCAGCTTTTAGCCAATCTCTAGGCGTCTCTTTGTAAACATATACAGAGCTTGATAAGATGTCCCTCTGGGCATCTATGGGTATACTTATGTTTTTCGTTTAGTACTTTGTTGAACTCACGAATATTGCTATACCTTATTACGTTTATCCCTTCGTATAACTTTACTGTACCTAGGTAGGTCATATTATACCATAACTCTTATCTTGATTTATCCTTACTGAGGTCTGCTACCATACTCCAAGTTACTTTTGTTGCTTATCCCATATGTATAAATCCAAGTCCTTTAATGATCGCTCATTACTGTTCATCTTAAGAATGACGGTCTAATCTCATCTCATACTTTGTGACTTTTGTCCATCCATTGTTGATTCACCTCAATATTTATCTACAATTTAACACTGATAACTTGGAACTTCTTACATAATCACTGTGGCTCACATTGCATTGAGAAACATTTGAAGTGATTTTCCTGACCCACCTGGGGGCGATACTATACTTCCATAACTGTATTTCATATCATCCCAATGTGAGTCACCTTACATGGGTAAATTAATCCCGTACAATACCTGAATCCCTTTCTTCAAATCATTACTCAATCGAAGGCCCAAACGTCATCCTTTATCTACCATAATTACACCCTTATTCTATTATCACGGCAGCATTCCATCTCTTTTAAATTCTACTTATGATGAGTAACTCCTTTGAGTTCATTCAGGCTCATTTAGGCTGTACTAAACTTTCTATAACTTAGATAAATCATCAGCTCTCTCATTTTCACGGGCTTAATCCCGAGAACTTATCCGTTTCTCATCACCTTCTCACTCGCCCTTTCTTGTCCTTATTATTTTCTTCCTAAAACTTTGTCGGTTTACCACACTTTAGCTTGCGTCCTACATATACCTATTTATACTACTCGCAACTTTCCCTCAACTTGCTCGCATTATAGATTTCCTTATGTTATTCTGGAACATCAAGAGAGACATCACATCATCTATAACTCTTCTTTACTCTCTTAATTAGCCTCCTCGATACCTAGAGGCCATAGGCTGGAAGACATGCTACTGACGACGCTGCTATCATTCTTGGATATTGAATCCACTCGCTTCTAGCCTTCTATCTAAAGTATGGACTATTCACAACCTTCTGCATTTGAGTATCGCGTACTTTGTTCACCTTTACCTTACTTACCTTAAAATCTTGCATCACATCTTCCATCTCTTTCATGACCTCCCTTCCACAGAGGTATAATTCACATCGACAACTTGAAGCTCTATTGTAATACTTGCACCTCTGGTGCACACATAATTCGGTGAGAGCTTCATACTGACTTCTTATGAGGCTGGTACTCTTCTAACTACCGTTATCGTAGAGCCGTTATAGAATATGCCTACTGTACTATCTCTCTTGTATTTAAGAGTAATCCTGCAATATTCTCAATCACGAGGTCTATAATTTTCTGGGTCCAATAATCAGACTCCTGATTTACTTTGTTGATGTAACTCTTTACTTTCTTCTTCCTTCTGATCAGACTTTAGGCTTAAGCTATCTTTCAATCTACGGCTCATGGTATTAGTGATTACTTTATCCTTTCATGGACGCTCTAGAATATCCGTGATACCATCATTTAATAATACAATCCTTTGTCTATTACTTGGACTCAATTTTTTTTTCTTTTAACTTATTTCAGAGTCTTATACAGGTGTATGAATGACAACATATATGGTACATGAATATCACTCTGAAGTCTTAAGTGCATAATCCCTTACGTTCCCTCTGAGTTTCCTTTAAACTTGCTATTATTTTTCCTGGTTTTTCTGCCCCTCTGTTGCGTGTATACTTAGCTTATCTTAGTTCCCACGTATGCCAGAATTTTTGTGCAACTCACATGGTCTCGAATATTACTTTTGATTTTTCTTCCCGTTCCTTAGCCATGGTAGGTGCCACTTTCTCATGGTGTACATACAACGTTGTTGTGAGATTGTTGTTACAAGATCACTTCCTCTTTAGCTCACTGAGCTTAGGTCGAAGCCTTCTTCCTTACTTCCTCAGCTAGTTTTTCATTGTAGTACTTAGGGAGGACCCTTTGATTCTTGCAAAGCTGCAAGCTTATTATATCGTATACTCGATAGAATTGTTGATGTCCTTCCTCGCCTACCGTAGTTACTTACCTCCAGGCCCTTGTTCTTGTACGGTTGCTTCTGAGCAAATATTTTTATTGTCTTTCTAGTGGCACTCTCTTTTATTTACCTTTAACTACCCCAACTCCTATCTAAATATATCTCAAGGATCACGATGTCATGTCAGGGAGACTGAATTCCCATGTCGGGGTTCACTATGTTTATCTTGCACGATCTGTTGATTTGTCTATAACCTCTTATCTAGCCAAAACTAGACTCTTCCTGAATTAACTACTAACTACTCGTTGGTCCATTTTCATATATGTATTCCGCGTAATCCCTCTTGGGTTATTTCCTTTATCTTAACTTATGTCTTGCACTGGCTCCTTATTTATCAATAACATCTCAAGTAGGAACCCTTACTTATTTTCCTTGACATCGTGTTTACATAATGTTCTGGAATCGTAGAATTTCTATAGGATTTGAATCAGAGCAATATCATTCCTTTCTCATTTTTATCGCATTCTTTTACCATGTCATACTTACTAGAACCGCTTAATTCTGACTTAATGCCACATCACTCCATATTCCCCTCTTTAGGGGAGCACTAAGATTTAGTGTTACGATGACCTACGTATATCTGTTTTACCTTCTCATCTTTGGCATCTTTTCACATCATCGATGATCTTTACTCGCCTCGTGGTAATCCTTCTATACCAAGGATAACGAAATTCCTCACTTGCAAGTGTAACACTGTTTACCTGGAAAATGGTTTTAACAATTATACTTTATTTGTGGTTCTAAATATGTGATTTATTCTAATACTAGTTAATAATCAAGAAATGACAAGTGTAAGTAAGAAGAATGTGATAATCGAACCAGTGTTGCTAGAGGAACGAGGGCCTCAAACTTGGTGGTTTCAGGGTGATGCGAGGCTAAAAATCATGATTTAATATGTTATATGCCTTACATTTTATGTGCGTTAATGATAAAAACACATTTTTATGTGCTTAATGGAGTTTATTTCATGTGTAGGTGAAGTGGAGATGGAAACGGAGCTAAAGGGATGCAAATACGTCGAAAATACGCTTAAGGTTCGAAGAGGAACCACCCGGGCGATAGCCGGGCGTTTGGCCCCTAAAGCCAGGCAGCCCATGGAGTTAGGGGGGCATTTGGCCCCTAAATCCAGGCAGCCCCTAGCGTTAGGGGGGCGTTAGAGCCCAAACGCTAGGCCTGCCCTGGCCTTAAGGGTGCGTGTGATCCCAAACGTCTGGGGTCCCAAGTTCGGTCAATTCCGAGTTTTGACGAGTTTAAGTGTTTCCCAGTTGGAATAGAAGTCTCCTACACGTTTAGGGTTCGTCATAAACATATAAATAGACCCCGTAAACACAACTTGAAGAAAAATTCGAAGGATTCGAAGGATTCGAAGAGAGAAAACCATTGAAGTGACAAAACATTGATTTTTACATCTTTTATTCATTACTTTGTAGTTCAATTATGCAATTTATTTTGGGTTTGATTCTTATGAACATGTCTAGGTAACTTCTTTAATCTAGGTTTTTGGTAGAACCCGTTGGGGAAAAACTTATTGTGTTATTAATATAGTTTTGATTGGTTGATTTATCTCTATTTGTTCAACTACGTTCTTGTTGTAGTTGATTGAACGGGCCCTCAATTAGTTGTTCCTATTTATTATGTATCTACGTGAGAGAGAGTGCATGTTTAGGTAGTTGTTTGAACAACATCACTTCCGGCGTATAGACGAAAGTCATAACCGAGGGTTTAGAGGTTGCATTAGAGATAACGATACCTCGGGTGCAATCTAAAGTGAACTATAATGCAATCTAGCTAGCGTAACTTGAGAGAGTGCGTCTAGTAAATTATCATAATTACTTGAGAGAGATTTATGGTAGATAGAGTGTTCACGATTGATAAAGAACTAAGCAAGCTATATGAAGTATCCGAGAAGTAAGTTCACCAACGGGGGAAACCATAACGTTAGACCTTTATCTTCATTATTTACAACACATTGTTAGTAATTGATAGTTACTATTATTGTCAGTAGAACTAGTAAAACATCACCAATTAATACTCCGGATTGATACGTAAATTCCCTATGGGATCGAATCTGGGCATAATACTCCGGATTATTTTTACAATGCCCGTTTAGTCTTTTATTAGACATAGTTGAGGGTGATCAAATTTTGGTGCCGTTTCCGGGGAATTAACGGTATTATCAATTGAGTTGGAAGAAATACAAAATTTTGAAATATAGTCAATTGTCTTCAAATTTTCGTTTTCACATTGAAAGTTTAACGTTTGCTAACGTGTTGCAGGTGCATGCCTATAAACTCATCGAGGACTGGTGAAGTAATTGAAGCCTATCAGACCCCGAGAAAGTTTTCAGGGCCATAAACCAGACCAACCGGAAAAGCAAACATCAACCACAAATTGAACAAATTGAAACAGATATGGAAGATGCACACAACCGGAATAATCATGGGGATAACGTGGTAGACCCAGTCGCTCAAATAGGGGCAGAGGCTCCTTTATATGACTGGGCACAACCCACAGCTAAGAATTTGGCCACAACAATACTGGTTCCTCAGATACAGGCCGAGTCCTTTCAGATAACAAATAATATGCTGCACTTATTGCAGAACAAAGTGCTATTCTCAGGGTCATACGTTGAAGACCCCCAGTAGCACTTGAAAAACTTCCTATAAATCTGCAAAACATTGAGGCAGCCTAACGTTACTCAGGAGGCAATAAAACTGNAACTCACTCCCCATCAATTCCATTACCACATGGGAGGAGTTAGTCAAACAGTTCGTGAACAAGTTTCATCCACCTAACAAGACTGCCCAACAAATTGATGAAATCTTGAGCTTCAGAAAGAAATCAGTTGAAACACTGCAAGAGACATGAGAACGATTTAAGAGTATGCTGGTTATCTATCCACATCATGGCATTCCAGAGCAAATGTTGGGGCAGCGTTTCTACATGGGTTTAGCTGATACTGTGAAAGCAAATGTTGATGCTTCGGCTGGTGGAGCATTCCTGAGCAAAACTTGGAGAGAGAGAGTCAAATCTTACTTGATAAAATGGTGCAGAATTCAGGATGGACAACAAGGAATGCACCCATTACTCATGTAGTTCATTCAGTGCCATTCGATCCATCTAATACCATTGCAGAGAACGTGGCCACCTTGATAACACAAATGAGTATACTTACTAAGAAGGTGGAAGAATCGGGACAAAATCAGCAAGTACACATCGTTGACACAACCAATGGGGGCTTATGCACTTCTTGCATTAGTCAACCACTTGGTAATCACTGGAATACAGAATGTCATCACCCTCCTTATCCAGAAAATATGAATTATGTGTCGAGTTATGGAAGCCAGAGACAAGGGGGGCAAAATTGGGGTCAGCAAGTTCAACCATATAGGCCACCTCACCAACAGCAGAATAGTGGAAATATGGGTGTCAGGGGACCACAAGGTAATGCAGCACCGTATCAGAGGCCACAAGGTTATACCCATCAGAATCAGCAACAATCATACTACCCTCCTCAGCAACAACAAGGGGGAAGGCAAGAAGATGGGTTTGCCAGGTTAGAAGCTATGATGCAGTAGGTAATTGGGTCAAATGCCAAAATCAGTGAAAGAGTAGATGTACATGATGCAACTATTAAAAATATTGAAATACAGTTGGGCTAGATATCTATGGCAGTAAACAGTCGTCCGCCTGGAACTTTACCTGCAGATACTCAGGTAAATCCTGTGGACCAGGGCCCAAGGCAGCTGATGGCAGTGACTCTTCGCAGTGGTAGAGAATTAAATTTGGAACTGGAAAGAGCTCATGAAAGCATACAGACCGAGACACTGGTACCCATGCCGACTGAACTTGATGATTCAACGAACTTGACCAAGGCAATAGTGCAACCTAGTGAGGAAGAACCCAGAGCACAGAGTGAGACTGAAAAATAAGTGGAGATGAGCTCCATTCCCTCAGAGGCTGGCTAAATACCAAAAGGATGAACAGTACAAGAAGTTCTTGGACATGCTAAAGCAGATACAGGTAAATATTCCATTGATTGATGCATTGAAATAAATGCCTGGGTATGGTAAAATGATGAAGGAATTGATGTCCAGAAAAGATGACTTCCAAGATCTAGCTACTATCACCCTTACTTAGACTTGTAGTGCGGTGGTGACACATTCTATTGCTAAAACGTTGTCTGACCCAGAGAGTTTTACAATTCCTTGTAATATTGGCAACTTAACTTTCACCAAATCTCTATGTGACTTGGGGGCCAGCATTAATCTGATGCCGCTGGCCATATATAAAAGACTCGAGATAGGTAGAGCAAGGCCCACCTCCATGATGCTGCAACTTGCTGATAGGACGATGAAGAGACCGTCTGGTATTTTGGATGATGTCTTGGTGCAAGTGGAGAAGTTTGTATTTCCTGCTGATTTTGTGATATTAGACTGCAAGGTAGATGAGGAAATTCCCATAATCCTGGGAAGGCCATTTTTGGCCAATGGCAGAGCTCTTATTGATTGTGAGACTGGTGAACTTAAGATGAGGCTCAACGATGAAGAAATCACTTTCAACGTGCAGAAGTCTATGAGGCGACCTAGTGCGTTCACCAAGTGCTCTCTTATTGATGTTGTGAATGTGATCCCAGAAAAAGATAATGCTTTCCTGACTGTTGGGGACCCTTTGGATGAATGTTTCATGAAGTTGGATGATATGAACGGTGAAAAACTAGCAGATTGGGTGTTAGCACTTGAGGAAAAAGAGGTATGGAAACACGCTCTCGAGTTTGATTCACTATATGTAGAGGAAAGAGAGAACCCGCCAGCCGAGCCATCTATTGAAGAACCTCCCAGGTTAGAACTGAAATCGGAGGATGCTGATGTGGTAGAAAAGATACTAGATTTAACCAAGGACATTGATGATACATATTTGGTTGAATCTAATGTCATTATTGTTGAGGATGTTGGTACTGACTCCAACAATTTGTTTACATTGTGATGGGATGATGATATGCAAATAGATTTATCCAAACCACCTGATGAACTGAGGGATAAAGAACAAGATGCCTACATTCTTGAATTCTTCCTGCCAGAAAGTAGGGAGTACACATTTCATCGAAAATCCAAGAAGCGCAGATTATTACATGGTTTTATTGGGCCAGGCAGATTTGTTCCACCACCCCATGAGCATGATCATAGAGCAGAATCAAAAATTGGAGTTCAATTCATAAGTTCAAAGTGGAGGCATAAAGTGATTCAAGCATGTGCTCAAAGGAGCATGAAAGCGAGATCAATGGAAAGGATGTCAACACTATTGGACCAGGGAGTTTCTTACACCTTACTTTTAATTCTTGTGTTGTCTATATGTTATGCATTGAGGACACTGCATGATTTAAGTGTGGGGTGTGGTAGATTTTTGTTGTGATTTGTTGTGTTTAGTGTGTATTCTTGTTAGTGTGATTTGTTGTGTTAAGTGTGTATTCTTGTTAGTAGTTTTAGTTTTCTTGTTGGTAAGTGTTTATTTTTAAAGTAGAACAAAACATAAAAAATATAGGAATATGTGGACTCTTCCTGACGATGGATCTCCTAGACAGTTTTCTTAAAGGGAGTAAGTCTAAAAACAATACCAAAAAGATTTTTGTTTTTGGTAGTGTAGTAACTCCCCCTTGTTTTTTCTTTGGACCTCGGTTCTTTTCCAAGGGTTTTTAATTGAAGCGGGTGTAGGTAGTTTTTAATTTTTAGGAGTAGGAATCACATGGTTAAGGGCTTAATAGTAGCAATATCTCGAAACGTGCTAATGCCTTGAGAATAGTCCGTACTTTGGTTGTGACGCTTAGGCTCAATTTTTTGACTCCAGGAAAAATACCTTAAATCAGGAATCCTTAAGATTTTCTTAACTGCTTCGACTGGAGTGTCGTAATAGATCCAATCCTGAGCGAGTTATGTGCCATGTGTGTGTGAGATTTGTATATTATTCTGTGCATTGCATTTGATGTCTAGAACTTGCCCCGTGTGTGTGCAAAGCGAGATAGAAGTTTTGTTCAGTCTTGGAAGTGATATAGGCATTTCTTTGTTGAGCCAGCTATATATATTTTACCCACCTAATTGTTATGTATCGTAGTTAACCCCGTTGAGCCTATAATCCTGTTTCTTTGGCAACCACATTACAAGCCATATCCCTTTGTTTGAGTTGATCATATATTTGAATCTTGTCACCTCTCGTAAGCACTGAAAATGTGATGAATTATGGAAAAGTTAAAGTGTGGGTTGGTAGGATGGTTTTTGAGGGGAATAATTGAAATAAGGAGAAAGGTGCATTGTTTTGAAAAGTAAGAGTTACTTGAAAAGAAAAAAAAAGAAAAAGAAAAAGAAGAAAAGAAAAGAAAAGAAAAATAAATAAATAAAGTATAAACAGTTGTATTGTTGTGAAAGAGAAATATATGTGGTGACTCTTAATGTAATTGTTCCTAATGAAGTATGGGGTAATAACATTGTTGTGAAGGTGGAGTTTGGCTTGAAATGAGTTTTAGGTTGAACATTAAAGTTTATGTATTGAAGTGCTTAGGGAGGTGTAGTCACTCTTATATCCAAATGTATCCTACCCGTCCCGCAACCTACATTACAACCAAAATAAAGTCCTACTTGATCCTAGACTGAATGAGCTCGATTAGTAGAGTATTACACTACAGGCAAGCCTATGGTGCATCTTTTGTGGCATATGAATGTTGTTTCTGAGAGCGAGTGAATTATTTCTATCTTGAGTTCCTATTCTTAAATTTTATTGTGTGAGGAACTAGCTGTTTGCTTTGGTGAGGGCACATGATTCATGAAGGAAAGGTAATGTTGTTGACTTCTATGTTAGAGTAGTTAGTGAATTGTGAATAAAGCATGGTTTTTGTGAGTCGATTATTGAGGCGAGGATGTCACACCTTTGTGCTTGAACTGTTTTAAATATTCTTGGTATAACGTGTTAAGAGATTTGCTTAATAAGTTTTGTACATGAGTGTAGTGTATTGCTCGAGGACGAGCAAATGTTTAAGTGTGGGGTATTGATGCGAGGCTAGAATGCATGGTTTAATATGTTATATGCCTTACATTTTATGTTCGTTAATGATAAAAACACACTTTTTATGTGCTTAATGGAGTTTATTTCATGTGCAGGTGAAGTGGAGATGGAAACGGAGATAAAGGGATGAAAATACGTCGAAAATACGCTTAAGGGTCGACGAGGAAACACCCGGGTGATAGGGCGTTTGAATCCTAAATCCAGGCAGCCCCTGGCGTTAGGGGGGCGTTTGGCCTCTAAAGCCAGGCAAACCCTGGTGTTAGGGGGCGTTAGAGCCCAAACGCCAGGCTTGCCCTGGCCTTAAGGGGGCGTTTGAGCCCAAACGCCCGGGGTACCAAGTTTGGTCAATTCCGAGTTTTGACGAGTTTAAGTGTTTCCTGGTTGGAATAGAAGTCTCCTACACGTTTAGGGTTCGTCATAAACATATAAATAGACCCTGTAAACAAAACTTGAAGGAAAATTCGAAGGATTCGAAGAGAGAAAACCATTGAGGTGACAAAACATTGATTTTTACATCTTTTATTCATTACTTTGTAGTCCAATTATGCAATTTATTTTGGGTTTGATTCTTATGAACATGTCTAACTAACTTATTTAATCTAGGGTTTTGGTAGAACCCATTGGGGATAAACTTATTGTGTTATTAATATAGTTTTGATTGGTTGATTTATCTCTATTTGTTCAACTACGTTCTTGTTGTAGTTGATTGAAAGGGCCCTCAATTAGATGTTCCTATTCATTATGTATCTACTTGAGAAGGAGTGCGTATTTAGGTAGTTGTTTGAAAACATCACTCCCGGAGTATAGACGAAAGACACAACCGAGGGTTTAGAGGTTGGATTAGAGATAACGATACCTCGGGTGCAATCTAAAGTGAACTGTAATGCAATCTAGCTAGCGTAACTTGAGAGAGTGCGTCTAGTAAATTATCATAATTACTTGAGAGAGATTTATGGTAGATAGAGTGTTCATGATTGATAGAGACAACTAATCAAGCTATAAGAAGTATCCGAGAAGTAAGTTCACCAACGGGGGAAACCATAACCTTAGACCTTTATCATCATTATTTACAACACATTGTTAGTAATTGCTAGTTACTATTATTGTCAGTATAACTAGTAAAACATCACCAATTTATATTAAAAAGTCTTGAAAGAATTAATTGATTAAAAGTTGCGTATTCTAAAGACTTGATTGATACGTAAATTCCCTGTGGGATCGACTCTGGGCATAATACTCCGGATTATATTTGCAACGCCCGTTTAGTCTTTTATTAGACATAGTTGAGCGTGATCACAGGGCCTCGAGGCTAGCTTGGCAACAATAAAGTATGAACACTAAATGAAGAAAAATAAACTTGAAGAATAAACTTGAGCACGAAAAAAAAATAAAAGTAGAGTAGAATATTCTATAGCAGTGAATGATATGATGATCCTTCCAAAATAATTAGGGTCCCCTTTATATAGGGGGAAAAACCCTAATATGGTACACGTCTAATTATGAAAAAGAATATTATTAGTACAGCTATATAACGGCCTAGTATGGATTTGTACTATCTCTTACGAATCTTATCAGTCCTAACCATGTGTCCTTGGGATTTTCCCACTTTTCCTTTACTGCCATTGTTTTTTTTCTTGTTTACCGTTAAAATGGTAATTACAATTATATTTGATTTTGTGGTTCTAAAATTATGTGATCTATTTTAATGCTAGTTGTTTAGGCAATAGATGTTAAGTGAGAGGTAAGAAAAATGAGATAAGAGCAAAGAATAATGGAATCAAGGAAACCAAGTGGTTATGAGATGGGGTCTCGAGCTTGGTCAAAATAGGACCTCGAGGTCGAGTCGAGTGCTTGACAGAGGGCGGTCGATGAAGATACAACAATATTGAAGGCCTTTACGATGGCCTATTTATGATCAATAAGGAACAATAAATGAAGAACAATTTAATGAACACAATAAATGAAAGGCAATAAATCAATGGAACAATTGTAGAGAATGTTCTTGTTCTTGTATTGAATATCCTCCGTTACAAAATGACAAGGGTCCCCTTTATATAGGAGGGGGAATCCCAACATAGTACATGTGTAATTTTTAGAAAGATAGACAGTTGGTACATCCATTTAAAGTCACGGTACGGACTTGTACTATTCTTGCAGACTTGGTCAACCTTAACTATGTGCCTTTTGGGAATTTACCGCTTTTCCATGATGGTCTCCGATTTATACCGCTCCAAGGTCGAGTGTGGGGGATCCTTGATATGCTTCTTCGGTGTCAAACCTCGAGCTGTGCCTCGAGCCTTCTGAAGAGGGGCTACGAAATGCTATATTGATCATAGAACCGGACTCTCCGATATTAGCCGTATACAGATAGTCCCCGTGTTTCTTGGAATGAAAAGACAAGAAACGATTTGAATTCTTGATTCGTCGATATCCCTATTATGACGTCAGCCTTACCAGAACATTAAAGGACGCGACAGAAAGGCTACACAGTGGTCGCTGTCAGTATGGTTCTCGAGAAGCCCACAAACCGCTATTGGTTTGACCTTTCCGCTTCCTGACCAACTGACTTCTATAAATACTTCAATCATTTTCCTTTTCACAATTTTACAATATCTTCAAGTCTTCAAAAATTTACTAATTGTTTTCTACTTTCACCCTGTTCATGCGCTTGCTTCTTCATCTTCTTTCTTTAAAACTCAGTTGCAATTATGGAAAAAACTTCCAAAACGGTACCTCAAAAAGAGGGAGCCACTTCTTCATCATGACCGTCTAAGGGAAAATCAAGAACTCCTCCTAGCCTCGAATAGTGCATCCATGGTCCCTTCGACATCATCTCTGATTTTACCATTGAAAAACCCCTTCTACACCGGGCTGATACGAGCCCATGTCTCGGTATTTAAGTGTAGTAACCGATACAGAGAGGGTAAAACTAGATTTCTGATGGGGGAAGGCGGTGCATTTAGAAATCCCCACAACTGAAGAAATTATAGTCACATATAAAGCTGGATTTCTCAGCATATATACTTACCCCCTCACTTTAGGCCCCGTAGATTCTTCTTCTTCAGATTTATCCTTTTTTCTAGAGAATTGTATATATACTTTGATATATTTCAAACATGGTCGAGGGAATGACTTTCACCCTCGATCAGTTGATAAGCTTTTATAGCCCTCGTCTCTTCCGAGAGGGTTTAATTAAACTACACCGTCGATCTGCCAAGGTTCTTGGCCTGCATAAATGAGGATAAACACCGGGCATGGATGAGCCAATTTTTTAGAGTCAGAACCTCAGACATCATCCCTTCTGATAGAATGTCATTCCTAGAGGAATGGAACATGAAACATAAGTATCTCCACATTGAGTACGTTTTATCACCTCTTTTTCTTCTTGCGATCTGACCTCCTTCTGTTTTGATTGATTTTTTACTAATTGTGTAGCCACTGTTTGGTTCCCCGGCGCGGTCCAGGACCTTCCGAGATGGACCAAACTCTTGGACTCCGCTCTTACATACAATAAACACGTATGGCGCGATTTGGCTAAAATGCGATGTCAGGCCAAGAACCACGGTACACTCTCATTGTTTCCATTTCCTCATTCTTTGTAAGTATTCTCTATGGTAGTGAGTTTGATACATCATATATGTGTAGGCCTTGGGGAAGGCGTGTCGATTAGACTTCCCCCTCATGGTGAGAAAGAGGCTTCGAAAACCGCTAAGGACAAAAAAAGGAAGAAGGAGACCCCGACGGAGTCTCCAAAATCCAAGAAAGAAAAGGCTCAGAAGCCCAAGACTGATGCTACGGTCCTGTCCACCACGGCCACTGAGAGCCTGCGTGCCGAGGAAGAAAATGATGATAACTGCCCTTTGGTATAAAGGTCAAAACGAAGTGCTGATGCTTCAAAACTTGCTAGGAGGACGGCTGTTGAGCTGGAGGCAGCCGATGCGGACCCGTCTCATGTTGATGAGACCCTCGAGGAGGGTTTAACTGCAGTCCCCGAGCCGATCGTCGGACATGGTACAATCCGTGTTGGCGAGTTCGGGGGGCTCACTTTTGATGTTTTTTAGGGTCGAGAGGAAGCCCTGATGGAGGTTGATGCTGCAGGCGGGTTTCAATCGAGCCCGTCCTTCTCTCCTGGGGAGATACGAGATTCCCGGGATAGGAATGTCCCCGATTTGGGGACCTCTCAGCGAGAGCATGATACATTCAGAGATTACTTTGAAGATGTTGAGGAGGAGAGCGATATCGATGCCACCGTTGCTCTCGAGGAGGCTGAGAGGATTCAAAAGAAGGTGACCTTGTTGATATAATATTCTTTGCTTCGAATTCTACTCTTGTTTTTATAACCTTCTTCCTTTGTGTTGTAGGTCAAGAAGATGTATGACCAAGCCTTCTCCAAGCTGCAAGATGAGTTGACTTATCATGGAGAGGAGCTTGGGAAAGCTTACATCGGATTCGATTGAGCTGGAGGCTCTTTGAGGAAGCGAGCACTAAAGGTGCCGGTCTCTTTGCCGAGATTGAAGAATCCAGGCCTTGGAGGAAGAATCGGCAATTTCGACTTCTTCGGATGAGGGCTATGGAAGTTGCTCGGGCAGTTGTAAAGAACAAGAGTAGATTTACCTACTATTTTACTTTTTTCTTTTTTGTACATGGGACCCTCGGGGAGCTTTGTAAAATACCCTTGTAAGTATATTTTTGGAATGGAAAAGATCTCTTGGTCTCTTATTTTTCAAACTTTTCTCGGCAGTGCTTATGCAAAAGTCGACCTTCGAGCTCTGAATTTAGCTCTTTGGAGCCCGTTGTTGTAGTAACAGAGATCCTCAGGATCGGACACCTTCTCGAGGCTAGGTTGACATGTGAGTTTTGATCCCTCGAATGCTGCATGACATCGTCATTTTATGACATGATCGTGAAGTGACCGAGGTGGCCCCGCTGGTACACTTCCCCAAAAACTATAATGACCTTGTCAGAATTAATTGGCCCTCAAAGTGGGTGAATAGCCGCCACCTAGTCTATATACATGGACACTCGCTTCTTCTTCAGTTTAGGTCTTGCAACTTTGCAAAACTAGTTTTCTCTTTAACGTTCTCTTCTTTTTCTCATCTTGCGAAACTGCTTGAGCTTTCTTCCTCTTTATCTTTGTTCATATAGTTATGGATGCCACGCCCAAATCCCCTTACCAATAAGAGGGAAACTCTACCTCTATTTTTTGCCCGGTCGGTGGTACACCGCTGGCGTACGACGAGTTAACCTCGAGTTGTTTTGCTTTGAAGAAAGACTTTGCACTAGAGAAACCCTTCGATGCTCCAGGCTATCGAGAACATGCATCGCGGTTTATTCGATCGATATAGGAGAATCACCTCGAGGCCGTGAGGAGAGATTGTGGATGGGGAGAAAATGCGATGCTACAGATACCTTCCCGGGAAGAGAATATTTTGGCCCATGTAGAGGGATTTCTGAATATGTATATGTACCCATTTACATTGGGTCCCCTCGACCACCTTGTGCTCAAATTTTGTAAAAGGTATCGAGTCAACTTGGATCAGATTCATCCGTCCTTCTGGCGAATAGTGCTGATGATAAGGTTCTTTACTGACAGGGCCGAGCTCGAGCTTACCCTTAGCCACCTTATTAGGTTATATCGACCTCTGCATTGTCGAGGCCTGATTACGTTACAACGCTGATCCAACAAGCCTTTTATTTCCATTGATGACGAGGACCAAAACCAAGGATGCATGATTCGATTTGTCCGAGTGAGGACCGTCGACATCATTCATGCCATTCCTTGAAAAATGGAACTTCAAACGTAAGTACTACGTCATACCTTAGTGCCCTTTGCTCTTTATGATTTATAAGAATGTTTCCTTTTCTCTTTTTCAGCGGTCCCGTGGATGTCGGAAGAGATCCCCAACCTTGCCGACTGGACTCATAGGCTGGCAAGTTCCTCGACCTATGATGAACGCAAATGGCGAGATCTGTCGAAGGGCAGATGGGAAGCAAAGCACCACTGTATAAGCCATGTGATTGCCTTTTGAGGAATTCTTTCTTTTATGCTTATTAACTCCGCCACCACAGGTGTTGGTGGATTCTCGGAGATGAGACCATGCCCCCTCGAGGATGGGGAAAGACCGTCGGCTTCGGAGCCGAGGGGGGATAATAAGCGGAAAAGGTCCTCGATGGATGAGGACATTCTCAATGAGGCGGAGCCTGCCTGGAGAAATAAAGGAGATACTGCCGCTAAACAGGACTTTATATGCATTGGTTATTCCGTGGATATCAGCTCTCCCCAGGTTGCAGATCCAGCTGGGCCTGAGTCCTCTAACATCGAGGGAGAGGTTCCACGAGAGGGAAGGGGCAAGAGCCTTTCACCACTGTCTGCTTCCCTCCTCGAAGGTACTTCGAGGGGCGCTCGGGCCAAGGGCCTCTTAAATCAAGTGGGTTCTTGAGCGATCATATCCCCATTGAGAGCGGTTCAACTAGGGCCGATGGGACCATGCCAGTAGACGCACAACCAACTTTTGAAGAAGCTCAGCGGCTCTGTTCCATGGTGAGTTTTGGGTGACTTTGTCGGCATCTCGGCTTTGTATTTTAATTTTTTGAACTGAAGGTTCTTTTTCATAGTCCTTTGAGAAGCTCAAGTTCGAGCGGCTCCATTGTGAGACCAAGTTGCGAGAAGCTTCGGGCAAGGAGAAATATCTCAGGCTTCTTTGCAATAAGAAAACAAAAGAGTTGATATATATTCAATCGGAGATGCATCGAGGTTGAAACTATGAAGGCAATATCAATCATCAGCTAATCCTTATTTTGAAGGAGTACATGCTTCCTTTCCCGTCTTTGAGAACTAATGTTTCGGTGCTTCAGCTGCAGAGAAAATAGAAGCATTGGAACGCCTTTAGGGCGAAATCAGACATGTCAATTCCGAATGTAATGCGTTGAAGGCGCATATAGGTGTTCATTTTGCGGCCCTAAGGAATTCTTTGGCCAAGGATTCTACCCTCGAGGTACAATTTCATAATGCTCGAGAAAGTAGCTCAATTCAGACGAGCAAGATTTCCAAGCTCGGGACTGATATTTTGAAGATGAAGGTCAAGGTCATAGATGCCCAGGCTGAAGCTGAAGAATTTCGAGCAATGGCCGATAAGAAAGTGGCTGTTTATTTAAATGTATATTTGTAATATATATATATATATATATATATATATATATATATATATATAATTCTTTGGTTTTTCTGATTTGCTTGTCGATAATTAGCCCGATGAATTGGAATTCGAAATGAAACCCCTGGGGTTATAAATTGGCCTGAGGATTTTTAGGCTGGCTCATGGGCTCTTACTTATTTGGACCTTAGGCGCTTTAGTTAACCATTTAAGGCTCAGTCTTCGAGTTGGGTTTCGACTCGAACATATAGACCTTTAGGTTTTTTAAATTGGCCCTGAGGCTATTTAGGCTGACACTTAGGCTCTTACTCATTGGGTTGGTACGCCATTTGATATGGCTGGTGACTTGTGCTCTTATGCACTGGGTCGGTACGACCTCTAATATGGTTAACCGTTTAGGGCTCAGTCCTCGAGTTGGGTTTCTACTCGAACTCATCGTCCCTTAGGTTTTCCAGATCGGCCTTGAGGATCGTTGAGGGATTATAAGTTTGAGCATGCCTCGTTGAGGTCTTACATATGCGATATTGCCTCATGGAGGGCTTACATCGGTGCCTCATGGAGGGAATATATTGTTGATATTTCCTCATTATAGGCTTATATTTTTGGTGATGCCTCATGGAGGAATTACATTGGTGCCTCATGGAGGACTTATGAGCTCGAAGTTTCCAGCCGTGAAGTCTTACAGCTTCGATTTTTCGGTGTCTGGACCTGTGGCTGTTTCTTGTGAAAATAGCAAACTTCATTGACGCGTGAAGTGTTTTGATGATAAAAGGTTATCCTTCGATTAATTGGTACAAATATACATTTTTTCACGATCGAGGGTTCAATTATTCTACGTGGACACAGTTCATTCGACTGTTTGGTCCTATACATGGTTCTCCTGTCGAGACCCTCTTTGGCATGCTTTAGTTTCTTCGAGGAGGTGATCTCCCGGGGGGATGCCCCTCAGTATTTGAGGTTGATTGAAGAGAAGCCTTGAATACTTGTCAAGTTCTCCTTAGGTAGCATATATATGTTGCCTCATTAAAAACCTCTTCGGTAAAACCCGTTTGGGATAAAATTCGACGTGAGGGAATAAGAGCGTAACGCATGCTTTAGAATCTAAGGCCTTCAAGCTGGAGGGTGCTTTGGTTCGTTTCAATAGAACACCTACACATAGGTTAGTGAAAAATGTTAAGGAATGAGGGAGAGGATTGTAGCTTATCTGTGGTGGCGTTCAAACCTCGATATGCTTCGGTTACTCGTTTCGAGGACACGACACGGTCCTTTGTTCGTTCATCCGAGGATGTAGTTTTTTTGGCTCCTTTGATGTAGCAGGTGTTGGTGTTGGTGCCCTATCGTGTACTATGAACATTTCTTTTGCTACGTGCTGCTCTCCATACAGTGTTTTTACTCCATCCTTCGTATGAAACTTCATCATTTGATGAAGGATTGACGGCACCGCCCTCATACTATGAATCCATGGCCATCCAAGCAATGCATATTATCTCATGTCACCTTTGATGACATGAAACTGTGTATTTGAATTGTACCGGCCATGTTGACTGGGAGGATGATTTCCCCTTTTGTTGTCTCGCTTCCCATGTTGAATCCGTGGAGGACTCGAGAGGCGGGCATGACTTGGTCGAGCGATCCGAGTTGCTCCGCCACCCTCGACCGAATTATGTTGGCTGAGCTACCTGGATCCACGATCACACGTTTAATTTGAAATTTATTCAAAAGAAAAGTAATTACCAGTGCTCCATTATGTGCTTGAGACAAGGTCTCGATGTCTTCTTCGCTGAATGAAAGAGCGTCTTCGGGTATGTAGTTCCGAGTTTGCTTCTCCGTGGTGATGGATACTTTTCTTTGCTTGAAAATGGGTCCCGGAGGGACGTCGACTCCACCAATAATCGTGTGGATGACGTGTCTTTGTTTTTGTTTCATTTTTCATGTTCGCATCTCTTTCTCGAAATTTGTTTTCAGCTCGGTCGCTGAGGAAATCTCAAAGGTTCCCTTTGCTAATCAGTCGGCCCACCTCTTCACGAAGTTGTCTACAATCCTTGGTCCTATGACCATAGGTACCATGATATTCACATATCAAGTTAGGGTTCCTTTATGAAGGATCTGATAGTACGGGTCTTGGCCATCTGGTGTCCTTGATTTTACCTATGGCCAATACGATGTCTAAAACATCAATGTTGAATTTGTACTGAGATAGCCGGGGTGCCTCTACCGGCTTTGTGTGCCCGTCGAATCTTGCTTTGTTCACGGGTCCCCAAGGGTTCTGGCCTCAAGCCATACTTTGGTCACTTCGAGGTGTGTTACGCCTTGGGATATTTCTCCGATTTTCTATATATGATTGATACCTTTCTTTGCTTGGCCTCGGATCTTTTTCTGGAAGCCTCAATTCCTTTGTGAAGAGCCCACTGGGATACACCGAGCCCGAGGGGGCTTCTAATTGATCATCCCCTACTGTGATCTTTGACTGATACATGTTGTGTACATCCGCCCAAACTACGGCGAGATACTCGATTAAGTTTTGCTTCAACTGCTTTGAAGCTATCGAGCTTCATTCATTCAAGCCCTAAGCGAAGGCTTGTACTGCCCAATCATCAGAGATCGGTGGTAATTTCATCCGTTCCAATTGGAAGCGGGATACGAACTCCCTTAACATCGCATTATCTATTTGGTTGATTTAGAAGATGTCAGACTTCCTCGTAGCAACCTTGATGGCACCAGAATGTGTATTCACAAAAGAGTATGCCATCATGGCAAACAAATCTATCGAGTTCGGGGGCAGGTTATGATACCACATCATGGCCCCTTTGGTTAGCGTTTCTCCAAATTTTTTCACTAATACGTATTCAATCTCGTCATCTTTTAGGACTTTTCCTTTCACAACACAAGTGTAAGTATTAATGTACTCATTTGGGTCCGAGGTTCCGTTATACTTCGGGAGATCGGGCATTCTGAATTTCTTCGGGATGGGCTTCGAGGCCGCACTTGATGGGAATGGATTTTTCACAAACTTTCTTGAATCTACACCCTTCAAAATCCGGGGTGTGCCCGGGATCAGATCGATCCTCGAGTTATAGGTCTCCACCTTTTTGTCGAGTTATGAGACGGGGTCTCGAGCTTGGTCGAAATAGGACATCGAGTTTAAATCGAGGGTTTGACAGAGGGTGGTGGATGAAGATACAACAATATTGAAGGCCTCGAAGATGTCCTCTTTATGATGAATAATGAACAATAAATGAAGAACAATTTAATGAACACAATAAATGAAAGGAAATAAATAAATGGAACAATTGTAAAGAATGTTTGAGTTAGAGAGCAGAGAATTTTATTGTTTGTCACGACCCAAACTGAAGGATCATGACTAGCACCCGGGCCATACTTGCCGAGAACCAACATACACTTTATCTAACTTTCTTATTATCCTTAAAGGATAATGAGATCAATATAATGGTAGATATGGATCATGAACATACATCACATAGGATGACATGATTGGTAAGAAACTACATAAAAGGTACGAGCTACAACGCTTCCATGAAAGACTATACAACAAAAATTAGCCAACAAGGCATACCAAACTATACATGAGTCGACACCTGTATCTGAGCCTCTAAAGGAGCATACGTAATGCAACATAGCCGGAACAGGGTCCCGACATACCCATAATATCTATAACAAAAGTGCACACCAAGACCAACGGCAAGTCTGGAGAAGGGATCTCGCCTATAACCGCTGAACTGGAAAGCCTATTGTGGTGGGGGAGCTGTGTCTACCTGTCTATCAGGACCTGCAGCACGACATGCAGCGTCCACAAATAAAAGGACGTCAGTACAAATAAATTACTGAGTATGTAAGGCAGGAAAGCATAAATAAGAACAGTAATGTAAAGAGAGATGTAGGAGATACAACCTGTAGCATCTGAGTGCTTCGAAGAGACATTAACATGAAACACATGATACATATATATACATAATCTTTTTAAACATCCACCTCTGTGGGATTCATCATCATCATAGAACATTGACCTCTGTGGGCATCATAATGATCATATCATACCCGGCCTCAAAGAGGACTCGGTAAACCCAACTGATCAGTGGTTACACAATAGGTGCCATACCCGGCCGACTATAGCGCGACTCGGTAGAGTAAAATAGATACATATATATAATGCATGCAGGACTCATTGGAATCATGTTATGAACATTACGGAGCGACGTAAGGTCGATATTCTCCGTACACATCATTAGGGCTAACTCTTCATCGAGAATCTTATAAGAATCAGGAACTACCAACAACATTGATAACATAAGAATAAGACAAGCAACCTTAACATCAATTGTTCCATAAGAAGGGAAACAATGTAAGTACTGCTAGATTCTATTTATATCCCCTATTTATATGATGTACCACAAGTGAAAACAATCACTAAACATCCTAAACAACATCATTGTTAATCATATTGACCCTCTCAAAACAACCACTAACCGATAACAGTACTACCAAGCCTTTCGATATATATTTCACAAGTTCTAGCTTCAATGACTTAGATGCAACTTGGATAATATTAAATATATATAGAGTAAAAGGTTCCTTACCTTTATACATAAATAAAAACTCCAATTTGACCTTAATTTTCCATGAAATATCCCTCCAACGCTGCCACAACAACAAGAAAGCGAAGCTAGCAATCAATTTGTATTTTTCAAAACTAGAATCACTTTAGAAGGCTTGAAATCACCTAGGGTTGATATTAAGAACTTAAGGGAGTATTTACAGAACAAAAACCCCTTAAAAAAACCTCCCACACGAGCTGTAACAACACAAAAATGAGCAACAACAAGAAGAAAAAGAAACTTACTAGCGCCACGGGATTCCCGACACTTGATTTGTGTTGTTTGCCCTTTGTTTGGGTCTTGAATCTTGAGAGAACCTTGAGAGGGTGTTCCTAGGGTTCTAAGGTCTGAATATAGTGAAAATAAATGGATTAAAACGGGCTGGAGACGTCATATATAGATCCAAATGTCTTAAACCGCCTAAGTGGGCCCCATAGACAGGTGATTGGCGCAGTCTCGCGAAAACGCGAATATCTCTTTTCTCCAAGATCGTACCGAAAAATGGTTTAATGAGTTAGAAACTAGACTCATAGATATTTAATTTTGTGTTTAGATCAGTCCATAATTATAAGTAAATTGTGAAAAAAGCTTAGTAACATTTGACCTAATGTTCAAGTAAAATTAGGAACCTAAGTTGCGACAACTTTTGTCGACTTTTGTCTCATAACTCGTTTGATTTCAAGACTTATTATACGGATATTATATGATTCAAATACCTTAAAACACTACATATTGAGTGTATTAAGCACCTCTAGGTTTACCCGAAAATACGGCTGACACATCCTTGATTCGTTTAACTTCTAATACTTGTTATCCACCCTTATACACCTTTGTATCATTTAAGACTTATAGGATTAACTTCTTATCATCTTAAAGATAATCTCTTCATGGATTTACGTTGACTACCTTATGGCATGAGCTTGTAACTTGTGAAGACCTTTGCCAAATTTTGTTCCACCACTTTCTTGACTTCAAAACGTAGAACACAACTATCATACGATAAAAATTAACTCATAGAATAACCTCCTTATCATGTAATGAACCATAGTCTCACCCTAAAGTAAATGTTATAACATTCCAAACTCGTCGGCTTTCGACGTAACTTATTTTCTTCGATTTGTTTAGCTTCTAAGCTTTCCAACCCTCTTGGTACTCGTTATTCATGATCTTAAATATTTGTAACCTCCAACGTAAAATTATTAACTTACTTTATATTCCATCAAATAGAATCTTATTTCTGAGCTTACATCAATTTGACTTATGATGTACTCTCACGTACGAAAACATGGGGTGTAACATTGTTCATGTATTGAATATCCTTCATTACAAAAAGACAAGGGTCCCCTTTATATAGGAGGGAAATCCCAAAAAAGTAGATGTATAATTATTACAAAGATAGACAGTTGGTACATACATTTAATGTCACGTTAAGGACTTGTACTATTCTTGCAGACTTGGTCAGCCTTAACCACGTGCCTTTTGGGAATTACCCGCTTTTCCATGATGCTCTCCGATTTATACCACTCCGAGGTCGAGTGTGGGGGATCCTCGATATGCTACCTCAATGTTGAACCTCGAGCTGTACCTCGATCCTTTTGAAGATGGGCTACGGAATGCTATAGTGATCATAGAATCAGACTCTTCTATTTTAGCCGTATACAATACTTCCTCGAGGTAGGCCATAACGGGCGTTCGATATTCTTTCTCGAAGTGCACATTCCAAAATAGGAGTTGAACTTTATCTCAAACATGAGCTCAGGATCGCAATATAGCATAGACTTCAAAATCGGACTCCTCTGATTTTGGACGTATACATATAGTCCCCGCGTTTCTTAGAATAAAATAATAAGAAACAATTTGAATTATTGACTCTTCGAAATCCCCACCATGATGTCAGTCACGTGAGGTTAACAATTGGTGTGACGGAAAGGTTGTACAGAGGTCACGTGTGCATAGTTCTCAATAACCCATAAATTGATAACGGCTATTGGCCATGCTTTTAGCTTCTCCAACACGCTTAGATGGCCCCTATAAATATTCCAGTCCTTCACTTTTTACGCTTTTACTTTCTACAACATCTTCAAATTAACACTTCTTTGTATTCACCCTTTCTTTATGTTCATATTTTGGCTAATTTCTTCTTCTCTACTCTGAAATTTCACAACAAATGTGGCGAAAACTTCAAGATAGTTCCCCAAAAAGAGAAAGACCCTTCATGATCACACTCATCTAAGAGAAAAATAGTAGTACCTCCTCTTATTGAGGAGTGTACCCCCGGGCCTACTGAAACATCTTCTGATTTCAAGGTAATAAAACCTTCCTTGTTTGCGGGACGGTGTGAACCTATGTCTCGATACTTTAGTCTAATAACCGAAACCAAAAAAAATGAAGGCTGATTGCCGTTGGGGGATGCATTACAAGTGTATATTCCTTCACCTGAAGAGGACATAACAACTTACAAAGCTAGTTTCCTAAGCGTATGAACATGCCCATTCACCTTAGGTCCCGTAGAACCTTCTTTGCCACCGATAGACCTAGTGATCCTCGGTTTTTTTCGACAATATCGGGTGATGTTCGGCCAAATCTATCCTTCCTTTTGGCGAATTGTTTACCTGATTAGGTACATTTCGAGCATGGTCGAGGAGATTCCTTTCACCCTCGACCATCTGATTATATTGTACATCCCTCATTTCTATTGAGGTGGCTTGATAAAATTGCAACATCGATCTTTGAAGTCCTTATTCGCAAGAATCAATGAAGATAAACATCGAGGGTGGATAAGTCATTTCGTCCGATTAAGGATTTCCAACCTGCTTCCTGCTGAGAAGATGCAATTCCCTGAGGAATGGAATATGAAGCATAAGTGTCGACTCATTGAGCATGTTTCATTAATCACATATTTTCTCTTCCTTTCGGAGTGACTCCCTTCTGATGATGCAGCCGTTGAGTGTTACCCCGGGGTGGTTAAGGACCTCCCGGGATGAGTTCGACAACTAGCTTCCACCTCCACATATGCTGAGACGCCTGGTGTGACTTGGCCAAAGGCCGATGTGAGGCCAAGAACCATGGTGAGTTTTTATCATTGATGTGTTCGAATCTCTTATGAAATATCTCTTAATAAAATGTTTAAATTTAGTGCTTATGTAGGCCTTGGAGAGGCTGTTTCAATGAGTCCACCCCACCTGGAAAAGTTGATACCCCGAGACCAACTTATAAGAGGAGAAAGAGGGAGACGCCGGTGGAGTCCTCGAAAGCAAAAAAGGCCAAAGCTCGAAAGGCTAAGGCCGATACAGTGGCCTTATCTCCTGAAGTTGCAGCGAGACTTCGTGCTGAGGTCGAAGAGGGAGATGAGACTGAGAGTGAAGGCGATGCCCTCCCGTTAGTAACTCTGAGGGGAAGCGGTACCGGTGCTTCAAAGGTTACTACATTGAAGGCTGCTGAGGTGGTTCCACCTCGAGCTGAGAGGATCTTCGAAGGGAGCTCGAGCCCAGTCCCCGAACCGGCTGGTGACCAGAACATACATTTTGATGAAAAGTACTCGGTCGAAGATCCTGAAGGAACTAACCTCAAAGCTCCTCGAAGGAAAGAGAAGGCCCTGATCGATCCACTCGGGGTGATCGACGTGGGTGACTCTCCACAAGGCCCATCCTTTTCGGGAGGGCAGATACTGGATGCACAGGACATGAAGACTCCTGAAGCGGGGGCATCCCACGTGGAGAATGATATCTTCGAGGAATGCCTTACTAGGATTGAAGAATGCCCCAACCTCGACACCTCATTTCTATTCGAAGAGGCTGATAAGCTTCAAAAGCAGGTATACTTTGTCTTTTAACAACTATGTTTGGGATTTGTTCTGTGCCTTTCTAACTTCCTTTCTTCGTGACTAGGTTGTGATGCTCAATGATTAGGGTTTCTCCAAGTCTCGGGCAGAGCTTGCCGGATGCGAAGACGAGCTTAGGAAGCTCATGTTGGAACACGATGACCTCAAGGCCCTCTATGCCAGAAAAGGGGGGAACTTAAAGGCCTCCGAGTCTGCTTGGAGAAGGCATCCCAAGAGAGGGTCGGGCTCGTTGAGCAGGTAATATGGCCTTTGTGGATTATTTTATTATTTACTTGATTTTGATGTCTAACATTGCAGTTTGATTTTTGCATGTTAAGTAGAAGGATGATCTGGTGAGGCAGCTTCGGGAGGAGATTATAGTTAAGGATGCTGAAACCCTTGGGTTGAAGCAACACACCTCCGAAAAGGATACTTTTCGGGAAAAGCTGACCTCGGCTAAGTACCAATTTATTAGTGCAAAAAAGAAGGGCCGTAAATATAAGGAGCTTCATGCTGGATCGGGCTCTGGGTTATCCAAAGTCAAGTACGAAGCTGATGCTGTCATGTCTTTGGATCTGGCTGACGCTGCTGCTGTAAATGCTCGGGCTAAGAAGGTATTTGCTAAAGCTGAACTCAAGCTGACTAGTGCCATCGACCATGCTCGATTGGAATCTCGAAGGCAGGCTCTCGAGGAGGTGCATGCCAAAGGTTTTGATTTTTCTATCGAGATCGAGAAAGTGAAGGCCTTAGAAGAAAATCGGCTGCACTGCTCACTTCCGATGAGGATTTTTCTAGTGGCTTGGAGAGTGGTGAAGACGAATATGAAGTCGCAAAGAGGGAAGAGGACACCGATGATCAAGGTTCTAAGGGTCAAGCCGTTGAGAATGCAGATCCCGAGGGAACTTCCTCCGATCAAGTGACCCCGACAGAAGATTAGGCTTCTATTATTCTCCTTTTTTATGTAAGGGCTCCATGTGAGTGTTTTGTAAACATAATTTTTACACATATCATAAATACAAAATAATATATCTTTGTTGTATCTTTGTTGTAAATTCTAGCCTTGCCCCTGTCCTTTTGATGTTATTGATGATCAGCCCGATGTGTTGGACTTAGAATGTAAAACCCTTAGGTTTTTGTGCTTTGATCGATGACCGATAATAAGTGATCATTTAGGTTCTGATCTCCAAGCTAAGGTTTAGCATGGGACTTTCGAGTCTGAACTAGACGAGGTCTCGAGCACAGTGTGCTTCCGCCTTTAAGTTATTTATGTATCGCCCCTTAGGCTTTAAAACATCAGCCCTTAGGCTCTTTTGAATTTGTCCCTTAGGCTCTTTAGATTGGCCCTTACGCTCTTACATATCGGCCCTTAGGATCTTTTAAGATTTGGTCAATTCGACCTCTAAAATGGCTATAATTTTCTCCCATTCTGGATAAAGGCTTTTTTTAAGGAAAATTTTATGCCTTGGCACGTGTTTGTATTCGTCCGACTTTTCGACGGTTCGATTGATAGGAACCTCGATTACAAGTCGGTGTGCTACGATAATTGAGTACCTATGAGGTTCTCGCGAAGGCAACTATTTTTGAAGCCTTTACATTATTCGGAGTTGATATTATCGAAGCCCCTATTTCTTATGTCGAGGGTAGCCCGATTTAAAAAGTTTTTTGGAAGTAGTTGAAGGCTTTAAGTTTTATGGCGGAAGTCGGACGTCTCCGAGCCGCATTATTTTGGCCATAGCCTTTTATCTGACCATAGTCTTTATATTTTGCCGTAGCCCTTAGTTCCCGAGTGAGATGGCCTCGGCCTTAATATCGAGGGTGATTTTTAAGGGTCTTATAAGTTCAAGTATATATCCTTGGCGTTAATATTGGGGGGGTGCCTTTTTTAAGGTTTTATAAGTTCAGATATGCCTCATTGAGGTCTTATAAGTTTGAGTATGCCTCATTAAGGTCTTATAAGCTTGGGTTTGATTCTTTCCTTATTGAGGTCTTATGAGTTTGAGTTTTTGATGAATCGATATGCTGACCGTCGAAGATAGTCCCCATGTGTTCGGGTGTATTTGGCCCTTGAGTCGTTTAATGAAAATAGTGGACTTCTTTAAGGCACAAAGTGTTTTGATATAATAATAATGCTTCTTCAAATGATCGATACATGCGTACATGTTTTGACGTGGGGCTTGACTGTTCTATATGGACGCGGCTCATTTGACCGTTTGGCCCATTCCTACATTCTCCTATTGAGGCCCTCTTTGGCATAACTTGCTTTCTTTGATAAAGTAACCTCTGAGGGTGATTCCCCACAACATTCGAGATTGATAGAAAAGAAGCCTTGAATTCTTGTTGAGTTTTCGTTAAGTAGCATATAGATGTTCCTCGTTAAAAACCATGTCGGTAAAATGCATTTGGGATAAAACCCGATCTAAGGGAAAAAGAGTGCAACACATGATTTAAAACTCAAGGTTTTCGAGTTGAAGGGTGCTTCGATATCTCCAATCGAACACGTGTAAGGAGTTAGTATGAAATATAAATTAAAAAGGAGAAGGTTATATCTTAGAAATAATAGCGTTTAAGCAGTGATATATTCCAATCGTTTTGTAGTTTCTCACCTTCCATAGTGTTAAGCTTGTAGGATCCTTTGCCTACTACCCCGAGGACACGGTACGGTCCTTCCCAACTAGGGCCTAACTTCCCTTCATTTGGGTTTTGAGTGTTGAGGATGAGTTTCCTCATAACCAAGTCCCAGACTCCGAAGTATCGAAGGTTTGTTCTTCTATTGTAGTACCTTTCGATCCTTTGTTTTTGAGCGGCCATTCGAACCAGTGCGGCCTCACGCTTTTCTTCTAGTATCTTGAGGGAGGTGTTCATGGCCTCGTTGTTTATCTTCTCGAAGGCATGTGCTTCTACCCATTTTGAGTATTCAGGCATAAATAAGATAAAACTAGCTTTACCTGGCATCGTTGGTAGGGGGCCGACGATGTCCATCCCTCATTTCATGAATGGCCACGGGGATATGACCAAGTGTTGTTGTTCACCGGGTGTTGGATCATCGGTGCAAATCTTTGGAATTTATCACATCTTCAAACGAACTCCTTGGTGTCCTTCTCCGTGCTATGCTTGTAATACCCCGCTCTAATTATCTTTCGAACTAAAGAATTAGCACCGGAGTGGTTTCCACAAGTGACTTTGTGTATTTCTCGTAGAACATAGTCGGTGTCACCCAGTCCCAAGCATACTGCTATTGTTCCATCGAAGGTCCTCCTACACAATGTTCCATTCTCATCGAGTGAAAATCGGGTTGCTTTGCTCGAAGGGCCCTCGATTATTTTTGGTCCTTGGGGAGCTTCCCATGTTTCAAGTAGTCGATGTACTTGTTTCTCCAATCCCATGTTAGACTCGTTGAGTTGATTTCTGCATGACCTTCTTCTATCACCGACTTTGATAGTTGTACGACAGTCCCTGGGACTATGTCATCTTCTTCAACCGAGGATCCCAAGTTCACAAGTGCATCGGCCTCACTATTCTTTTTTCTCGAGGTATGTGGACCAAGGTCCATTCTTTGAAGCTATGCAATGTCACTTGAAGCTTGTCTAAGTATCTTTGCATCCTATATTCTCGAACCTCGAAGCTCCCGTTTACTTTGTTTACAACCAAAATAGAGTCACATTTTGCTTCGATGACCTCTGCTTCTAGGCCTTTGGATAGTTCGAGACCTGCAATCATGGCCTCATACTCGACCTCATTGTTAGTCAATTTTGAAGTTTTTATGGATTGCCAAATTCTGCCGCTCGTAGGTGGTTTTAGGACTATACCGAATTCGAACCCTTCCATGTTCGAGGCACCCTCGTGAAGAGGGTCCATATCCATGACGATGCGCCTGTTTTTAACAAGAGTTCTTTTTCCACTTCGGGCACCAGGGCAGGAGTAACCACGAAGTCTGCAAAAATTTGAGAGTTGATAGCTATTCGAGGTCGATATTCGATATCATACCCTCCAAGTTCGATGGCCCATTTGGCTAATATGATCGATAATTCGGGCTTATGCAAGATGTTTCGAAGTGGACATGTAGTTAACACACATATAGGATGACATTGAATGTATGGTTTCAACTACCTAGATGTACTTACTAATGCAAGAGCTAATATTTATAAGTGCGGATACTTGGTTTCAGCATCTCCTAGGGTCCGACTTATGTAATAAACAGGCAATTGCGTACCTTGTTCTTCTCGAACCAACATTCCACTTATGGGTTTTTCGGACACGGCCAAATTCAAGTATAGTGTTTCATCCTCCTTCGGGGTATGGAGCAAAGGTGGGCTTGAGAGATACCGTTTTAATTCTTCCAAGACCTGTTGGCATTCCAGAGTCCACTTGAAGTCGTTTTTCTTCTTGAGAAGGGAGAAAAAGTGATCACTCCGATACAATGACCTCAAGATGAATCGACCTAAGGCTGCTATCCACCCGGTCAGCCGATGTACTGCTTTCACATTGTTTACCACACTGATCTTCTCAATGGATTTGATTTTATCAGGGTTAATCTCGATCCCCCTATTTGACACTATGAAGCCCAAACATTTGCCCGATCCGACTCCGAAGGCGCATTTCTCGGTGTTGAGATTTATGTTGTACCATCTTAGGATATCGAACATTTCCTGCAAATGAGTCAAATGGTCCTATGCGCGCAGGGACATAACCAATATGTCATCAATGGAGACATCCATAGACTTACCTACTTGATGTTCGAACATCTTACTAACTAGGCGTTGGTATGTAGATCATTTTACTCTGGAAGATGTTTGATCAATACGGCCTGCTTGAGCTATTCGACTGTGGACTTCGTTGCATCTGACTCCTCGTCCTCGACCACCTCTCCCTCGGGCTCAGCCGAAAGTATGGGTTGTGATTGCTATTTGGATACTTGTTTATCCTCCGGCTTCTTCGAGGTGGGTAGCGTCAGTACCGGTGCTAGGTCGTGCACTGAGAAGATCTCCTTGGTCGCGTGCTGCTCTCTGTAGAATTTTTTCACGCTGCTCTCTGTAGAATTTTTTCACGCCATCCTTTGTAGGGAACTTTATCATTTGATGAAGAGTTGATGGAACTGCCCTCATGCTATGTATCCATGGCCTTCCAAGTAAAGCGTTGTACCTCATGTCACCTTAGATGACATGAAACTTGGCGGCTTGTATGGTTCCGGCCACATTGACTGAGAGGATGATTTCCCCTTTTGTTGTTTCACTTGCCATGTTGAATCCTTTCAGGACACGAGAGGCGGGTATGACTTGGTCGAGCAACCGAAGTTGCTCCACGACCCTCGACCTGATTATATTGGCCGAACTACCTGGATCCACAAGCACTCGTTTAACTTGAATTTTATTTAAAGGGATAGAGATTACCAGTGCATCATTATAAGGCTGAGATAAGGCCTCGATGTTTTCCTCGCTGAATGTGAGGGTGTCCTCGGGAATGTACACCCGAGATCGCTTCTCCCTTGTGATGGATACTTTTGTTCGTTTAAATATGGATCGCTGTGGATTGTCGACTCCTCTGATGATCATATGAGTGAGGTGATGTGGCTCCTCCTATTCATTCTTCCTATTTACATCTATCTCTCAAAATTGGTTCTTGGACTGGTCATCGAGGAACTCTCGAAGGTGCCCTTCGTTGAACAATCGGGCTACCTCCTCTCGAAGGTGTCCTCAATCCTCGGTCCCATGACCGTGAGTGCCATGGTGTTTGAACATTAAGTTGGGGTTCCTCTGGGAAGTATCTGACTTCATGGGCTTGGGCCATCTTGTGTCTCTAATATTGCTTATGGATGATACGATGTCTGGGGCATCGATGATGAAGTTGTACTATGACAATTGGGGTACCTCCAATGGTCCCGAGTGCCTGTCGAACCCATATTTTCTCATGAGTCCCCTGGAGCTCTGGCCTCGACCCTCCCTTCAATAATTTCGAGGTATACTACGCCTCGAAGTGTTTCTTCAGTCATCAATATATGGTTGGTACCTCTCCTTATTCAGCCTTGGATCCCGTTCTACATTTCTTGATTCCTTTGCTAATAGCCTGCTTGGATACACCGAGCCCGAGGGGGCTCCCAATTGGTCATCCTCGACCTTGATTTTTGATTGATACCTGTTGTGAACACCTGTCCAAGTTACGGCAGGATACTCGTCAAGTTTTGCTTCAGCAGCTTCGAAGCTATTGAGTTTCGTTCATTCAAACCCTGAGTGAAGGTTTGCACGGCCCAATCATCGGACATTGGTGGCAATTCCATTCGCTCCATCTGAAAGTGGGATACGAATTCCCTTAGCATCTCGTTTTCTCTTTGTTTGATTTTGAAGACATCAGACTTCATTGTAGCAACCTTTATGGCACCAGCATGTGCCTTCATAAATGAGTCAGGCAACATGGTAAACAAATCTATTGAGTTCGGGGGCAGGTTATGGTACCACATCATAGCTCTTTTGGACAAGGTTTCTCCAAATTGCTTCAATAGGACAGACTCGATCTCGTCGTCCTCTAAATCATTTCCTTTTATACCACAAGTATATGTGGTAATATGTCCATTAGGATATGTGGTCCCGTTGCATTTTGGAATGTTGGGCATCCCGAACTTCTTCGGAATGGGCTTCGGAGCCGCACTTGGCGAGAATGGTTTTTGCATGAAGTTCTTCGTATCCAGTCCCTTCAAGAGTGGAGGTGCTCCCATGATCTGGCCGACCCTCGAATTGTAGGTTTTTACTTTCTTGTCGTTATCCTCTATATTATTTTCTCCTGACTTGAACCTTTTAGTGAGTTCCTCGAGTATCCTCCTGATGAAGGGGTCAATTCTTGACCCATTATTACTTGATATTTCCGGTGCAGGCTCAAGTCGAGGAGCTGTCTCTGGTCCTGCTGTGCTCGGAGTCTTTTGCTGACTCTACAACTGAGAGATATCAACTTGTTGTGATTGCAACATTTCAAAGATCACTTGTAGGCTGACTTCTCTTTCTTCTCAAGCCTGTGTTCTTTGTACGTCAGGTTGGTGTCCTCCACATACACTTCATTCAATATCAGCACCCGAATCGACGTGCAAAGCAATGTGTGAACCTACATCAATAGGGTTTGGTGCTGGTGCTACATCAGGGTTTCGTGGTGGCACACCGGCCCCTAAAGTTGTTGCACTATTTTCTCCATCGAACCCAAGACCGTCATTTCCATATGCGTTCGCTGAGTTAGACATATTTTAACCTGAAATCAAAGAATCTTTGGACAAAAAAAAAGTGAAGAATAATGTGTGTTATCAGAAAACTAGCACCAAAATAATCATTATTATATTTATCCCCACGGTGGGAGCCAAACTGTTTACCTTGAAAATGATTTTAACAATTATACATGATTTGTGGTTCTAATAATATGTGATTTATTCCAATACTAGTTAATAATCAAGAAATGAAAAGTGTAAGTAAGAAGAATGTGATAATCAAACCAGTGTTGCTAAAGGAACGAGGGACTTGACCTTGGTGGTTTCAGGGCCTCGAGGCTAGCTTGGCAACAATAAAGTATGAACAATAAATGAAGAATAATAAAGTTGAAGAATAAACTTGACCACAACAAACGAAAAAAGTAGAGTAGAATATTTTATAGGAGTGAATGATATGATGATCCTTATAAAATAATTGGGACCCCTTTTATATAGGAGGGGAAAACCCTAATATGGTACATGTCTTATTATGACACAGAATACTATTAGTACAACTGTATAACAACCTAGTATGGATTTGTACTATCTCTTACGAATCTTATCAGTCCTAACCACGTGTCCTTGGGATTTTCTCACTTTTCCTTAATTGCCATCAATTTTGTAGTGCCTCGAGGTAGGCTGTAACGGGCCTTCGATATGCTTTCTCGAAGTGCACATTCCAAAATCGTAGTTGAACTTCATCTCGAACATGATCTCGGGCTCACAACATAGAATAGACTTTGAAATCGGACTCCTCCGATTTTGGCCGTATACAAACACTTAGTGTAACTAGCACATACAGTCCTTTAAGCTTAACTTTACTTACCTTTCGTGCTTTAGGGAAGCATAATCCTAATTTTCCTTTAAAGGGTATTCTTCTGTCGTCCATTTTATTATCATCGGGACACGATCTCTGAAATTTCCATCATGCCGATTATTATCAAATCACTCAATCGCTAATTCATTCGTAGCTTACCTTGTTCACTAGCCCATACTAATTTCTTATTACTTTGGGGTCTAACTTTTCCTTCTAGTAATCACATTAGAGTCGCGAACTTATTTCTCTAAATGAGGATATGACTTTATGGTCTATACTCTCTTGTTGTCTCAAGGACTGTCACTTCTCGTCTTTTCCTTCACTTGACTATAGACTCTGTAATACTTTCATCTTTTGATATACCGTTTACCATCCATGCATCATATCTGACTCATAATGCTTCCTTATCTCTCTTCTTATTTCCCTGCTAATATTTCTGCCTATCCATTTATTTTGAAAACTTCAAAAAGACATTCTTTTGCTTTTAGCCCCCTTCCTTCATTCATTGGCTCTTCTGTTTTCTCAACGTTCTCTCTCTACTAGGGATGGGAGCCACACTAAAGTAATATTTATCCCTTCCAGGCTTTCAGTTATTATTTTCTGAATTTTGTTGATCATGCTAGTATTCACATCTAATTGTAATATTCTAGAGTACACCATCTAGGTTTCCCATAAGGAGCTCTATTAGCACCTTTGTAATATCCTTCGAAAATGTCAACTAACTCAAACATTCCATTTAAATTTTGGGTTACTCTAACCCCAGCCGGATCTTGATATGTTGTCGTTCTCTTAAACCATATATGTTAGTTCCTATAGGGCATGACTGAGATGGTGTGGTCGATTGTACATACATATGTTTCTGTTGAATATAACTCAAAATGCTTTTATCTCTCTTCCTGAATTGTTGATAATGTTCATCCTTATTAATCGGATACCTCGTGCCTAGACTCCCTAGGACAAAACTGCTCTGATACCACATTTGTCACGACCAAAACCGTGGGTCGTGACGGGCACCTGGTACCTTACTCAACCGAGTACCAACATTACATATATCTCTTATCGTACAATCATTAGAAAATAGGCCAAACAGGTCGTCATAGGATTGCCAGAATAAATATAATGGAATACCCAATAAAGAACGACCCAACCTGATATAGAAACTTATACATGTGACATACGGGCCTATAAGACCAAAATGATCACTCTTACACTGAACATAGGCCGGCAAGGCCATAGAATCTTTCACGTACATGACATATTTCTACAAGCTTCTAAGGATACATAATTGTCATAAAGTTCGGGACAGAGACCTGCTATACCAAACAATACACATCTAAATCCTACCGACCAAAGAAGCAACTCCAGGGAAAATGTAGTGCACCAACATCTTCTGCTGAGCTGGTCGCCTACTTGGAGGACTCTCGACCTGTCTATCGAGACCTGCGGGCATGAAACGCAGCGTCCCCAGACAAAAGGAATGTCATTACAAATAATGTACCGAGTATGTAAGGAATAAAAATCAGTAAGTAATAGACATGAGAGAAACATGGAGTAAAAGACTCGACATGTACGTCTGCATAGATCTGTGAATCATTTTGTTTTTATAATGTCATGCATATGCGTATAAATGTCATATCATGCATAGGTATATGCGTTCATAACATCATCAAGCCTCTGAGGGCATCCCATCATATCATATCGGCCAGTGTGGGCAAATCATGAACGTATACCAGCTGATCAGGTGGTGGTGTGTATATAACATCGTAACCTTTTCCTATATCCCATATACATATAATATACGCGTATATAACATCATCTAGTCATGGGTCAATGTACATGTATAAATGCATGAAATGCATAAGAAATACGTTAATAAGATTTCTCGGAATGTCATAAAAATCAATATGCCTTTCGGATAAACTTTATCGAATACGTATTTTTCTAAGACTCGTGACTAGACGATATAATGATAATTCACATGGGAAATCAAGAACATAGGCATCCTTAGAAACTCTATGAATACAGTCGTTTATGAAAGTTGTGCATTTGCTCGTTTTGTTTGTAATGTGGATCATGCCAAAAAGAAAGAAGAGATAGCCTTAACATACCTGAGTCGATTCTCTTGATAATCCCTCTAACACGCGTTAATTGTGACAAAGTATGTGACAACAAGATAGGAATAGGGAAAAATCCATATGATATACTTCAGAATGATTATATTGGTAAATCCTGTTACTATTACGTCGTATAACTTCATATGAAGCTGAAGATCATTACTTGGTAGATGTATAAAATCTCATTTTTGTGAATTTGATCACAATTTCATACAGCTTTACTTGCTTAAGCAATCCCATTTTTCATTCCCTATCTTTGTGAATTTTGAGAGTTTCTTATTATAAGGTTGGCGCTACTTGCAAGATGACTAAACCAACAAATTTCCTTAAGCGTGACACCTTGCTAAAAAAAGTAAGAGCCACCTATTAGGGATAATGTGCTTCCATGTTGGGGGGCTTGGCTTATCCAAAAGATTTATTCACTAATTCCTTAATTAATCTCATCCCCCAAAAATCAACAATTAATCAATTATCCACATAATTAGGAATTTCTCAAATTACTTAAAATACTATCACTTTTAACACACTTTATACACCTTACTATCATGGTCATGTGGTATCTTGTAGGGCACTAGTCCATAAATACCAGGTATTAGAGCTCGGACCGTGTTTCATCTCAGAATGACAACTTTCGAAGAAACTCATTTTCTTTGATTTTCTTACCCTCTCACCTTCACGAATTTACTTATTACTTGTTTGAAATAACATAATATTTGTAACCCCAAAATAATCTCATTCCCGAGCTTGCGTCGATTAACTTACGAGGAAACTTAAACATACGAAATGCGCGATGTAACATCTCATTTCCGAGCTTTCATTAATTTACTTATGGTGTACTTTCACGTACGAGAACATGGGGTGTAACAGATTCAGCCCTGTTCTGAAGAACAACACCACCATCTTTGGATTCCAACAGTCGAACTCCTAGACTTGCTAAGCGGTGGACTTCCCTAGTCATAGTTCGCTTGTCTGCCTCAACATGTGCTAGGCTTCCCATAGAACGCCGACTGAGAGCATCGACTACAACATTTGCTTTTCTACGATGATAGAGGATATAAACATCATAATCTTTATGTAATTCGAGCCACCTTCTCTGACGTAGATTCAATTCTCTTTTATTGAATATGTATTGTATACTCTTGTGATCTGTAAAAATGTCAATATGCAACCCATACAAATAATGACGCCAGATCTTAAGTGCAAAAACCACAGCTGCTAACTCAAGATCATGAGTCGGATAATTCTTCTTGTGAGCCCTGAGTTGTCTCAATACGTAGGCTATGAATTTACCACGCTGCATTAATAAACACCCAAGACCAACCTCTGAAGCATAACAATAAACAACAAACCCTTCGGTTCCTTCCGGTAGTGTTAAGATTGGATCTAAAGTCAACCTCTTCTTTAACTCCTCAAAACTTTTCTCGCAAGAGTTTGACCATTGAAACTTGACTTTCTTCTAAGCCAATCTAGTCAAAGGGGACGAGTTAGAGAAAAATCCCTCTACAAAACGCCTGTAATAGACTGCCAGACCCAAGAAACTTCTTATATCGGATACTGAGGTGGGTTTAGGCCAATTCTTCACTGCCTCTATTTTCTGAAAGTCCACCTTCACACCTTCCCCTAAGATGACATGGCCCAAAAATGCTACTGATTTCAACCAGAATTCACACTTAGAAAATTTTGCATATAGCTTGTGATCCTGCAGTGTTTGCAACACAATTCTGAGATGTTCTGCATGGTTAATGTCGCTACGGGAATAAATCAAGATGTCATCAACAAATACAATAACAAATAAACCAAGGTAAGGCTTGGATACCCTATTCATAAGGTCCGTGAAAGATGCAGGTGCATTCGTTAAACCAAATGACATTACCCAAAATTTGAAATGCCTATATCGAGTCCTGAAAGCTGTTTTTGGAATATCAACTTCCTTAACCTTCAACTGATGGTATCCCGATCTGAGGTCAATCTTGGAATAACACTGGGCACCCTGAAGTTGATCAAATAAATCATCTACTCTGGGAAGAGAGTACTTGTTATTGATGGTGACTTTATTCAATTGACGATAATCAATGCACATGAGCAAAGACCCATCCTTATTTCGGACAAACAAGACCGATGCGCCCCAAGGTGAGACACTTGGTCTTATAAATCCCTTATCTAGAAGATCATTCAACTGGACTTTTAGCTCTTTCAACTCTGCTGGAGCCATTCTATAAGGTGGGAAAGATATCGTCTTAGTTCACGGAAATAGATTAATTTCGAAGTCAATCTCTCTATCGGGAGGGACTCCAGGACGATCTTCGGGAAACACTTTTGGGAACTCAATTACAATTGGTACCGATTGGAGAGTGGAAATATGAGCATCTGTATCATTAACTCGAACAATGTGATAGATATCATCTTTATGGCTTTAAGATAGGAGATACACCTACCCCTAGGTGCTACTGCATCACCCTTTCATTGTAAGAGCGGCTAACTGAGAAATTCAAAACTTACTATTTTGGTTCTACAACCCACTGTGGCATAACATGACTCTAACCAATCCATGCCCATGACTACATAGAAGTCTACCATCTCCAATTCTACTAAGTCTTCTACAGTAAGACGATGGTACATTTTCACTGGACATCCCCTATAGTTACGTCTAGCTATAACTGATTCTCCAACTGGAGTGGACACTTCAAAGGGTTCATACAACTTTTCTGGTTCTATCTCAAATTTCTTAGCAATATATGGGGTTACATAAAATAAGGTACATCCTGGATCCATAAGAGCATAGACATCGAAAGTGAATATTATTAGCATACCTGTGACAACATCTCCACGAGTCTCTGTATCTGGACGACCTTCCAGTGCCTACAAGCAGTTCCGACCACCACTCGTATTAATAGACTTTCTTGCACCACGCCTTTTGTTGGTCCTAAGAGTTATGAGGGGCTGCTGAATTAGTGGACTAAGCTACATTTCCTCCATTGTTCTACTTTATTGATGGACAATCCCTCAAGAACTGGCCCTGGTGGCCGCACACAAAGCAACTATTTGTGCCCGAACGACACAAACCTAGGTTCCTCTTACCACATGTTTTACAAATAGGGTAACCAGGGACTCTGTAGCCCACACTAGCCTGTGACTATGAGTCTGCTACTCTAAAATTCTGGTTTTTCTTGTTCAACTTGGACCTCTTAACTGGTGGACTAGCTGAAGATGGAGCAGGTCCTGATTTTGATTTCCAGAAGAACTAGAAATTTCCTCCTGGTTGAGATCCCTCATGGCTGAAATTTCCTGCAGACTAAGCTCTCTTGCTGAATTCCCTATCCCTTTTTCTCTGTAGCCGCTCTTCTTCCTTCAACCTTCCTTTGTTCCGTTGAAAAACGGCAACCATCTTAGTAATGGTCATGTCATTATTCTAAGCAGCTATATTAGCATCAGCAAACAAGTCATCTGAAATCCCCAAAACAAACCGCCTAAGGCAGAGAGACGAGCTTAAGGTAGTACTCATTCACACTCATATCATTCTGTCTCAGTCCCTCAAACTCCAAAGCCTTAGCTTCCAAGACCTCAATGGGTAGAAAATGCTCAAGAAACGCATCTGCAAACTCCTTCAAAGTTGTAGGAGTCGTATCCTCCCCTCGGGACTCTTCCCATATTTCATACCATGTGTTTGCAACATCCTTCAGATGGTATGTAGGAAGCTCTGCTGCCTCAATATCTGCAGCATGCATCATTCGAAATTTCTTTTGAACATCATCAATGAAGTTTTGCGGATCCTCATCCTCTTTGGACCCTATGAAGACTGGAGGTTTCATGTTGAGGAAATCCTTGGACCTGGAACTACCCATCCCATCAACAACACTTGTCCCCTACCTTTGAGCATGAGTAGCAACAATTTGGGTGAGAAACTAGATAGCTCCTATGACATCCATGTCTAAAGCATTGGGCACTGAGTCTGTTGCAACTCCCTAGGCTGAAGTGACCCCCTCTTGAGAAGCATTAGCCGTAGCCCCCTGGCTTGTAACTGAGGCGCTCGTGGTGTAGTTTTTTTTGTATGAATTTTCTAAAATACTTAATTCGTATGAGTTAGATGGATTCCTGAAAGCATAGCTCTAACTGCACGATCTAGAGTATGAAAAAAATACAACAATCCTAAATGTCTTGGTGCTCAACTGTTTACATGTGTGGTGTGCACCAAACATAAAAGTGACCCCACTAGACATGGCTTCATAGACACCCTAGGACTCTTGAACCTAGGATCAGATACCAAGCTTTGTTATGCCCTGAACCATGCCTGGGCGTAACACGACACTCGGTGCCTAACTGCATGTGACTGAGGGAACCAACTGGGTCGCTGGATCAACATGTGGTATAACTGTAAGCTGAATATAAACATTCAAAATGTTGATATACTAAAGAGTCTGACTGAAATATCATTAACGCGAAAAGTACTAAAAAGTCTGCAAATATAAATGAGTAGCCGACAAGGCTAACACATAAAAGTCTGCTAATATCTGACTGACTGGGCTATAGTCTACAAAGCCTCTAAAGAATACCAAATGCTAATTGTTTATCGAGAAAAGGTCCCCGGAATACCTTATTAACTGAAATACTATAATGGCTGAAAAGGGAGGGATAATGCCCCGAAAGACTGGGGCTCACCAATAGCTGATACGAGATGTCCTAGCAAGTAGAATTATCAACCTGTAAATTGTTAACTGCATCTCGAGATGTAGGCCCCAGGAAAAAAAGGACGTCAGTACATTTGAATTGCCTGGTATGTAAAACAACTGAAGGATAACTGGACTAAACATAGGAAGTGAGGTTATGAATACTCCCTCTTCCGAAAGATAAACCAACTATTTATCTGAATAAATAGACTACGGCCTCAGGCCCATATACATATGTGAACAAACTGCAGCCTCAGGACCAAGTATACGTATACATAATTGCGGCCTCAGGCCCAAAAATTCATAAAGCATAAACTGCGGCCTCAGGCCTCAATACAGGTGTTCAACATTCAGAAATTTAGAATCAGGATCTGAAAATCATACTGTAATACATGATAAAGAATATTGAACCATATTGAGTTACATGACAGTGAAATACTGAATAGGACTAGACTGAGATGTGTATTCATAACAAGTTGACTTCTCATAACTGAAACTCATAGAATATTGAACGATTATGAAACTGTCATCGAGAGAATAAAAGTTCTACGACTATTGATGGGAATAAAGCATAATTACTTTATAAGTAAACTAGTAATAGTCATAATGAATGGCACGTAGGGAGAATTATAGACATTCCAAAACATAAAGAGTTAGTCTTACATACCTTAACTTCCCACTCTCAAGCGTAATACAATGTTTGTCAACCCTTTCAACTTTAATCTATAGCAATACAAGTCAATGAGATTCCATATTAGCTATGATACTCATATTTTGGTCACTTGAGCATTTTATTAAACACTTGGTGAGAACAAAGCTTCATAATCCTTATTAATGGTGTTTCTACATCCAATAACATATCCTCTTGCTCCTAGATAAATTTTAAAGTCTCAAATGGTTATAATCAACATCTATCTTCATCACCCATAAGGAATACAATACCCTTAACCAATAATCAATAATCAACAACCCAAACCTATAACTGTTCATGTTTTTCTATTAAACCCATCTACTAATATCTCATGAACTAGAGTTTATAATCATTATTCCAATGATAGAATCAATTAGAGGGTGAAGACATTACCTTTTTGAAGTTCAATCACCTTGAATTCGATTTCTAGGGTTCCTTCTCTCAACAATGATGTCCCAATCGAATATCTAATGGTATGGAGGTTTAACCATGTTAATAAAATGATGGAAAATTGAAATTAACTTAAAATCCCCATTAGAACTTACCTTGGATGGTGGAGGGACCTTTAAGAAGTTAGGTTTTTGAGAGCTCCCCTTTATAGAGCAAGTTTTTGTGTTTTGGGGGTGTGCGGGACGAAGTAGAGCTTTAAAATGACCCCCTAGATGTGCCCCGCCCACCTGAAGGCCTAAATGCGCACCTGACCATGCAAAATTGTAGTAGGACTGCCACAAGCACGGGTGCGCACGTGACCCTCCGAGCGCGCACCTGAGCATGCATATTGTGCACTCCTCTATAAAATGCGCATAACCTTTTGCACAGAGAACCGTTTGGGCTCCACAATATATCGTTGGAAATATATTTCAAACGACTACAACTTTTGTGTTTTGAGTTTTCCCAAATTCATTACGTGTTTTCACTAACTCTTGCTGAAAGACAGACCTCTTGTAAACTTAATATATTTATCGAATTTTCCGCACCTCACTCTTTTCCTTGATTCTAAAATAGCTATTTCCACCCATACTCATACCAATAAAACTTCACATGTCAAAAAATGTAACATTACTACTCATTTAACACATTCATACCTAAGCCAAATTTACAGGGAGTTACACGGAATTGACACCTTTGAAAATGTGGATATTATGAGGTTTCGTACCTCGTGAAGGTTATTTGATAAAACCTGGTGTGAAAGCGGTCATTTCAGCGAATTGCTACTTTCTTTTCCTTTATATGTGATCACTAGATCCAAATTGTGCTCCGTTCATTCTACTGCGTCATTATTATGGTGTTCCGCTATTACTTGTTGCAATCCTTTTCTTATAGCAATTAATATATTATTTTACATTATGTGTAGTTTTGTTGTACTGTGTAGTTATCCACTTATACTTTTTTAGGTTATTTAGTCCAGTTGGTGTCTTGACTGTTCCTCGTCAGTATTCCACGGAGGTTAGTTTTCATACTTGCTGGGTACCGTTGTGGTTTACTCATACACACTCCTGCACATTTTGTGCAGATCCAGGTATTGCAGATTCAGTCGATCGTTAGCTAGCTGTACAGATCTTGCGGTGGAGAATCAAGGTAAACCCGTTGTTGCGTTTTCAAGCTTCGGAGTCACCATCTGATTTTATATTTACATTTTGAAACAATTGTATTTGGAGATTTTCTAGAAAACTCTGTAGAGCTTATGACTTGTACCACCGATTTTGGGATTGTAAAATTTTAAAGAGATTTCTATTTCGTATTTGTCATATGTTAGTTTAAATATTGTTTTTATTTAGTTAATGTTAGGCTCACCTAGTCCCTAAGACTAGGTTCCATCACGACACCCAACAAAGGGAAAATTGGTTCTTTAGACAGTGAGCGCGAATTATTGGCTTCTTATTGGAATACATAATTTGCCGGTTCAAAATACCGAAGGAGATTGCCAGTGCTAATGATCCACATTTCATAGGCTCCAAAGTCATAAAGTTTCTTGAAGACCTCAAAATCAAAAGGTTTACATCCTCACCATATCATCCGAGCGCTAATGGGTAGGCGGAATTGACCAATAAGTTTATTATTCAAAATCTCATAAAGAGGTTAGAATCGTCTAAATGGAAGTGGCTTGAAGAGTTACTGGTGTGCTATAGGCGTACCTGTTGACGGCATAATCAAGTGCGGGAGAGAGAACTCTCTCTCTGATATAAGATGTAGAAGCTCTCATCCCGGTGGAAGTAGGACAACCAACCTTACAGTTATACTGAAAAGATGGAGAAGTAAATAATGAGTCATTGCTGGTAAAGCTGGAACTGCTCGATGAATGAGGGACTTGTCACATGTGAGGATGTTTCCTCGGAAGAAAATGATGGAAGGATACTATAAACAGAGGAAAATATACGCTACTTTTAAGTAGGAGGCTTGGTTTTGAGAAAAGTGACTCGGGACACTTGGGAAATCAGCATTGGGAAGCTGGATCCGTCGTGGGAAGGCCCCTACCCGGTTTCAGCTATCACTAGTAAAGGATTTTACGAGTTGGAGAATCAAGATGGAGTCAAATTGCCTAGAAATTGGAACGTGACTCTCCTCAAAAGGTATTATTGTTGATGGATTCTGCATATACTTAAAGTATGTGCTTCGCTCTTTTTTCCTTCGACCAGTTTTTGTCCCAAATTAGGCTTTTCTGGAAAGTTTTTTAATGAGGCAGCAACAGAAATCATACTACGAAGGAAACATCATCAGGAAAGTTAAGACCATTAAATGACAAGGCATTAAAATAATAGACCACTACGGGATGGTTAAATAGTCTTTTGCTCGATGGCAAGTTCATAATGGGAAGTAAAGTTTACCATCGAACCAAACACTATCGAACCGTTCACAACTGTTTTAACCAAGAAAACAAGACCTCCAACATTCCAATTTGCATACTATGCATTCTAACAATGGGGGAGGGGGATAGTATTGGATACGACAGCAAGGATGCCACAAAAATAGGGACTAGAAGACCCGGGAAAAATAATGTCTCATCGGGACCGGAGACTGCACACCTAGCCCCGTAGAAACAAGTTGTACAAGATTTATTTTCTTTAGCAATTAAATGATTATATAATTTTAAAGAGGGAAGGAATAAAATAAAGTCCTTTTGTTTTTATCTTGTTTCTTATCCAAATAATGAGTTAATTTTTTCATTTGAAAGTTAAAAGAAAACTTCAAATGCTTGTTCCGGAATGAACAGGAGATGTCCTCTTTAAGAGAATTGTAAACATGAGAGAGCCATCTCTTATGAAACCCTCATAGTCTAGTGTTGGTTCCGGAATAATTTATGCCTGGAACAAAAAGCTATCGTACGAAAATACACCCGAAACCTTATCTAACTGGACGCAAAAAGAATAAAATTCGGCATTATACTTAAGCAAAATACTTCTTTATTTATTGGTTAACCCTATATTACACTAGTCAAAATAATATTCAACTTGTGGTTTCTCTGTTGTTGATTAAAGAGAGTCGCCATCTAATATTTAAAGGTATACTAGGGTACCTATTTAAGTACTAAAGCCATGTTCTTTATTGGTCTACTAATCTATGAGATTTTATATAATGATTCTTGTTCTTTTAAGGGGAAACTGTTAGGCACCCTTAAAATCTACCTGAGGTAGCCCCATAAGACTTTGACTAGGTTAAATGGTTAGTTGTTTGTATTATGCTTAAACTAGTACTAAGGAGGCGGCATACTATTTATCAATTTGCAAAGACTTAGTACTTGAGAAGAGGGTGTGTGGCTTTTAAAATACATTGGTTTTGAAAAGCTCTTGAACATAATGTTATATATATGTATGATTGAAAGAGTTTAAAGTATTGGACATAATGTTTGTGTTCATAAAAAAAATGAGATGGGATTAAATATGGCTATTTGTGTAACTATAGTGAAAATATTGTGAAGGAATAGGTTAACATTTAACTAGGTTTCAAATTCATTTCCTTGAAGAAAATTGCTAGAATCCCTTTAAACTGGACGACAACATTTGTTCAATTTTATGGATAAGAACAGTTTAAAACACCAGGTTTAGGTTCCACTTCAGGTTTTTGAAAAGAGAGGATTATCAAAATCTGATTTGTTCCCAAAAGACTTCATAAAATGATTAGTAAAGATTAGTATAAACAATTATGATTAGAGAATTAAGGATATCTATTACTAAGTCTAATATTTCTTTTAATGCTATATCTTTTAGGGTTTGCCTAGATTGTCTACATGATTCAATGACTTAAAGAAAAACATTCAATCTAATAGGATAATTATTGTAAATATGTGAGAGATAAAGAAAACAAAATACAACAAAGGCAGTGAGGCAGTAAAGAAGTAAAGTAATAAAGGGAGAGGATGGACTCTGGTTTTGGGCGTAAAAGAGGCAGGCCTAGTGGACAACAGAAAAAGGACATCGACTGACTTCAAACCTCCCAAACGCGCAAAAACAGGACTTGGGCCTGAGTTCTTTGGGAACTCTACATGCCCAATTATAATACATGTTCAAAACAAAAAAGAAGATCACTATATATGCTACTCTAGTTATATAAGTAGACTTGAAATGAACTAGTAGGGGCCTAAACAAATTATAACAATCAATGATAATTTAAACTATAGGTATTACACTAATGTGGGGGTCACACATGGAAAAGTGATTCACATTGAAACCTTTCGTTGTCATTAAACACTAAACCTGACGGGACTAATGCAGGTCAATAAATTAGAGGTTAAGGGTAGAGCTCCGTTCATGGCCAAAGCTCTCTTTGGACCCCTGACACTTCAAATATCCCAAGGGTCTCAAGGCCCATGGCAGTGCTTGTTCTAGGGAGAGTAGCTCAACCAAAGACTAAACTCTACTCCCAAATACCCCTTACTACTCAGATATATCCTTCCTTAGAGGTTTATGTGCCAATGAGGCACTTTAATATAAATCTCAATATCATAGTGAAACCATACCACAGAACTGTGTGTACAACAGTACACTTTCATAACATTTAATGCAAAGTACTTATAGGATCAAGAGACAACCAATCCTCATGATGTAACTACAATCTAGCAAAGTACATGATTTAATGTAAATGATATGCTACACATGCTTCAAAGAATCATCCTCACACATAGAGACAAAGGCATCATCAGGTTACTGTTAGGAACTCAAACACTTAGGTCCTACACCTCAAGAATGAATTAAGTGCATGGATTAAACATATGAAGTTCGGGACATAGACACATTCCTTTAATAACTTAAGTCTCAACTTCTAGCAGATATAAAAGTTAACATTTCCATAAAAACCTCTAAATACTATTAACAAAGGTGTAAGCTAACCACATCAATTGAGTTCTTTAAAAGGTGATAATAAAGGTACCTGAGTGGAAATTGGAAATTGAAAGCAAGGACCATCGAGTAAAGCCCCATTGTCAAGAGCTCATTGCATTTGACCTTTGGACCTCTAATAATCATTGATTGGAGATGTGCTCATGCATGCCTCAGTTTAACAGAGTACAAATAGATCTGGAGACTTGAAGTTTCACCTTTGAGTCTTAGGATTTGGATTTAGGGATTTCAAATTTGATCGGTGAAAGAGGAAAGGTTTCAGTGGGAATCACGGATGCATGAGACAATAGGGATTAATTTCTGAGTGATTTGAGATCTTGCACAAATTTTTGCAAGGTTTTTCTTGACAGATTAGGCGATGGGAGTTCAGAGAATAGATATGAAAGGGAAAGTAGGGGCGACAGGGTTGGGAGATGAATGTTTAGGATTTTGGAGTAAGGTTGGGTCGTCTCTAAGGTTAAAAAGGGTAGGAGTGATCTGGGCCGTTGGATATTATGATCAACGGCCCTGATAATTTGGGCACTTAAGGGGTTTTGAAGAGGAATTTTTGTGGCCGTCAGGTTATACTGTTTTGACGGTGGAGATGAGATATCTGGGCAAGTGTTTTTAAATTAAAGGAAAAACGGAGATAAATTTTGAGCCATTGATTTATGAAACGAATGACTTTGATACACTGTGCTTCTTTTGTGAGAGTTATGGGTAGGCGACATGCCATACGCGAATTGGCTTAGAGGGGAAGTCAGAAATAGCCAAAGTGGAAAATGAGTGTGGACCTGGACTGGGTTATTAGCGGACTGTGCTTGTTTTTGGGCCACTTTTTATTTATAAAATAGCCAATTTGTGTTTAGGAGTACAATTGCAATTATAGTCCTTTAAACATTAACCTTTGTGAAATTAATTTAAATTTAATTCTCTTAGATAAAATGTAATAGAAATTATAATTATCAAATACATTACTTGTTATTGTAATTAATTGTTTATAAAATACGTTCTTTTAATTATAACACTAATTTTGAATTACTAACATAATAATCTAATTAATTAAAAATTAAAGAGCAATTCGTTAAATAGTTATAAAGCCTATGTGATGTATCTAAAAGCCACTTTAATAGCTTTAGGATAGCAAGTATATTTTTAATTACATAATACCAATACTAAATTATTAATTTCAAAACTAATACTTAGTTATGTTTGTAAAATAGGTATTTATTGATAAAAAATATTTTCAAAATATTCATTGTAAATTATTAAGTATAAATAAAATAATTTAAAAGGGGAGGGTCAAAATTGGCCGTCAATAGTTTCCCCTCTTTGATCGGAGATGATGAAAGAGATTTCGGGAAATGAAATTGAACCAAAGCCAATTGTTGTAATGACCCGGCCGATCTTTCCGTCAGATTTACCTCGTTTCCCCTATTTCTGCATTTGTCATATATTGCTAGCCTGTTTTTGTTGTGTTGGGTTAGTTGGTTTGGGTACGGAGTGGTCATGTTAAGAATTGAGGCATCTAGTCTCTTAAAGTAGCCTAATAGTTGAAAAAGTCAATTGAGAGTTGAATTATTGGTGAATGACCTAAAAATGCGGATTTTATGGCATGGATATCTTCGTTAGGTGATCTGGGACTTAGGAGTGTGTTCGGAATGAAGCTTTGGTGTCCGATGTAGGATTAGGCTTGAATTAGTGAAAGTACATTTTTGGCGATTTCCGATTGGCAGTGAAAAATAGGCTATCGGTGTCGGAATGGGATTCCAGAAGTTGGAACAGGTCCGCAATGTCATTTTGGGTATGTGTGCAAAATTTCAGGTCAATCGGAGGTGTTTTGGTTGGTTTCGGCGTAGTTGGAAAAATTTGGAAGTTCCAAAGTTCATAGGCTTGAATTTGATGTGATTTTGGTGTTTTTGCGTTGTTTTTGGTGTTTCGAAGGCTCGACTAATTTTGAATGATGTTATGGGATATGATGATATGTTTGGTTGAGGTCCCGAGGGCCTCGGGTGTGTTTCGGGTTGTTAACGGACCAACTCTTGGCTTGAAAATTGGCCAGATTTTTGCTGGTGTGAGTTTCTGGTTTTCTTTTACGCGAGTGCAGGAGGGTGTTTACGATCGCGTAGACCTAGATGGGGATGGCAAGGATTTTGGTATATGCGATCTCATGGTGGGGGTCGCGATCGCATGAGTGTGTGGTTGTTGTGCACTGCGATCGCGTGGTGTCGTTCGCGTTTGCATAGAGTTGAAGGGCGCGTGAGTGGGCTGAGTCGTTGTTCTTCGCGATTGTGTAGAGTGGTTTACGATCACGTGGGTTTATGTCCTGCTGAATCATGATCGCGTGTGGATGTCTGCCATCGCGTAGTGTAATTTGATGGGGCAGCAAATTTGTTCTTTGCGATCGCGTGGGAGCTTCCGCAATCGTAGTGAACAAAGAGGCCTAGGCAGACAGTTTTTAAGTTCTATTTCGGGGGTTCATGACCATAACTTGTTTTCCATTAGAGAGCTCGGGGGATGGACATTTTGGATGAGCTTTTCAGTGGGGGTTCTTGTGGTAAGTGTTATTCAATAATTTTTGGTTCAATTTCATGAATTTGCCTTGATTTTCACCATGCAATTTGAGGAATTAAAGTAGAAAATTTGGGAAAAATTGGAGTAAACGTTTGAATATTGTTTTGGTGTTTTGAGTGGGAAATAGAGTTCGGATTTTGGTAAATTTGGTATGGATAGACTCGTAAGGGAATGAGGATTCTAGTGATGTAAATTTTATCAAATTCTGAGATGTGGGCCCGGGGCTCGGGTTTGGCCGAACTTCAAGATTCTTGTATACTTTGATAGTTTTCGATTGGGTTGTGTTCCTTTGGTATATATTAATGATATTAAACTGGTTTTGCTAGATTCGGAGAAATCGAGAGCTAATTCGAGGGGCAAGAGCATAGCGGACTAGTGTTATGGCCCGGTAGAGGTAAGTAATGGTTATAAATCTTGTCATGAGGGTATGAAACCCCGGATACATATTTCTCACTGATTTTCGAATGACGCACATGTCGGAGGACTAGTATGTGGCGCGCACTAATTTTTGGATTGGACTAGGTCCTCTTCGCGATAACTAATGAGTTGCATGTTTTACTCAAAACCTTATGATAAATTATGTTCTTACGTTTGTCAAAATATTTGGGCTATAAGCCGTGTTTGGGGCCTTGTGTCGATCTGTTTAGACCACTTTGGGGATTTTTACTGTAGTTTTCCTCACTATTTATTGATGATTTCACTCAGCCACATTGTGTCGATCTGTTTAGACCACTTTGGGGATTTTTAGGGTCGAGTACCCTGTTTTACTGATTTTCCAGAGGGTCTTTTTGAGTGGTTCTGCTGAGTGAGGCCGAGGGCCTGATTGTGAGAATATGATACGCCACAAGGTGGCTTGATATTTGTGCTTGGGCTGAAGGAGCCCCTCCGGAGTCTGCACACACCCCCAGTGATCGCACATAGTGCCGATTGACGAGTGATTGGGAGGTATGGCTGATTATGAGTTACTGATTATGAGTGACTGGGAGGCATGCCCAAGTGGCTGATTATAAAATATGTTTTATCCGAGGGGCTACTTAAGATTTTACTACTTTCACCCTGGACTTATGAAATATGTTTTTCCCGAGGGCCTCTATATGATTCATTTCATTTTCATACTAAATCTTTCGGTTTGGAGCTGTTGAAAATAAACATTTTTCAAAGGACTTTTTCTGAGGTTGGTTTTAAGGCATGATGATTTTATATATCTATGTTTAGACTATTGGAAAGTAAGGCTATGTATAATGTGATTTGATGACATTGATTTGATGTGTTTACTTGCCGCTTGGACTTGATTTATTTTCATTACTACTTAGTTGACGTACTCACATTACTCTCTGCACCCCTGTGTGCAGATTTAGGTGCATATACTGAGCATTAGCCATTCATTCCGTGCGGAGCCGGATTGCGGGATATAGAGGTAGTTGTTCAGCATGCGCAGCATCTCTATTTTCCCTTCTTGTTGTATCTAGCTATTTATTCGAAGGTTTTATGTTATAATACTATAACTTTGGCTTATTTTCCTTAGATGATCATGACAGGTTGACTATAGGTTTTGGGGTTGGTGGCACTGTTTATAGACCTACATTATTTAGAACCTATGTATATTTTATGAAATGCTTGAAATTGGATTGGAATTTTGAAGGAAATTGTAAACATGTGGTTAATTGCTAGCCTAGTTCCACGATAGGCGCCATCGCGGCCGGTTTGGGTTTTGGAGTCATGCCAGTTTGGTATCAGAGCCAAGGTTACATAGGACTCAACGACCATGACCAGGTTTAGTAGAGTCTTGTGGTTCGGTATGGAGATGTCTGTACTTATCTTCGAGAGGCTGCCGAACTTTTAGGAAACATTTCTATCTTTCTTGAGCTCTTTCGTGCTTATCTATTGATTCTTGAAATATGAACTTACATTGTTTCATTCTCTCACAGATTGTGAGGACACGCAATAGCGGTCAGAGTGATCAGTCACCGGCTAGACCAGCGAGAGGTCGAGGCCGCGGTCGAGGTTGTGGTAGAGTTAGGGGGCCAGCCCGTGCAGCAGCAAGGGCAGTACCACAAGATCCCCCTATCGATCAGGATCAGGTTCCAGTCGATGGTATTCCAGCGGGACAGGCTCAGGAACCGGCAGTGCCTATGGTTATCCGAGTCTTCAGGAGACCCTGTCTCAGATATTGACACTATGCACCAGTTTGGCTAAGGCAGTCGCCATGTCTTCTACACCGCAGCTTAGGCCGGGGCAGGCAATCAGACTCCAGCTGCCCGGGCACCTGGGCAGGGTATTCAGGCACCGGGGGCAGCCGCGACTCAGCCAGTTGCTCCGGTCCATGATTATGTGTTCCCTGCTATGCTTGAGGACGAGCAACGCAGGTTGGAGAAATTTCAACAGACTTCAGCCTCCGACTTTCAGCGGTACAAAGGACGAGGATGCCCAGGGATTCTAGATAAGTGTAAGAGGATACTACGTACTGCAGGTATTTTGGAGACCAGTGGGGTCTCATTTGTTACGTTTTAGTTTGCGGGTGCTGCCTTTACTTGGTGGGAGTCATTCGAGAGGCGTAGGCCGGTTGGTTCAGCACCTCTCACCTGGCAGTTGTTCTGTATGATCTTTTTGGAGAAGTATGTCCCTCAGTCCCACAGAGAAGAGCAGCGCAGGCAGTTTGAGCAGCTGTACTAGGGAGAGTTATCAGTTACTCAGTACGAGATGAGGTTTTTCGAGTTGGCTAGGCCTACTTCTGAGATTGTCCCTACTGATAGGGAGAGGGTGAGAAGGTTTGTAGATGGTATTTCTTATCAGATTCGACTATTTATGACTAGGGAGAGAGTATCGGGTACTTCATTCGAGCAGCTTGTTGAATAACTCGAGACATTGAGTCCGTTCGTCGCCAGGAGCAGGAGTAGAGGGAGTCAGAGAGGCCTCATGGTTCGGGCAGTTCCAATGGTGCTCCCTTCAGGGGACAATTTCAGCAGGGTAAGGGCCGTTCATTCAGGCCGCCCAGCATATAGTGGTGCATCTTCGGCGCATGGTCCCCGTGGTTCTCAGTCAGGCCGTACTTCATTTGGTGCCCTCCCAGCTCAGAGTGTAGCTCGAGAACCCCCAGTTCAAGGTTCTTCTATGCATGAGTCCTTTAGTGGCCGTTCGGGTGCCAGGGGTTTCTATAAGTCCCCGCCTCCAGCTCCATGGAGTTGTTTTGAGTGTGGAGTGTTCAAGCACGTGTGGAGGCAGTGTCCCCGCCGTTCTGGTGGACCTTCTCAGCAGAGGGGCTAGCCCTTGACTTCAGCTCCAGTCACTTCCCCATCCGCCCAGGCAGCCATGGGTGGTAGTCAGTCAGCCAGAGGCCTCCCTAGAGGGGGAGGTCAAGCAGGGGGTGGTCAGGCTCGCATGTATGCATTTCCAGCCAGGCCAGATGCTATGGCCTCAGATTCCGTGATCGTAGCTATGGTATCAGTCTGTTGCTGAGATGCCTTCGCTTTATTCGACCCTAGTTCTACATATTCCTTTTTTTTTCATATTTTGCCCATTTTCTGGATGTGCCCCTTGAGTCTCTAGTCACCTCTGTTCATGTGTCGACTCCGGTGGGTGATACTGTTGTTATAGACCGTGTGTATCGGTCGTGCATGATATCTATTGGGGGTCTCGTGATCCGAGTGGACCAACTGTTACTCAGCATGGTTGATTTTGACGTGATATTGGGCATGAATTGGTTATCTCCATGCCATGCTGTTCTTGATTGTCACACTAAGACCGTGACCTTAGCTATGCCGGGGTTTCCGAGGGTTGAGTGGAGAGGTTCTTCTGAGTATATGCCTACCATGGTGATTTCCTACCTGAATGCTCAGCGAATGGTTGAGAAAGGATGTTTATCTTATTTGGCCTTTGTAAGGGACGTCAGTAGTGAGACTCCCACTATTGATTCAATTACTGTGGTCCGTGACATTCCATATGTGTTTCCTGTAGACCTGCCACGCATGCCATCTGACAGGGATATTGATTTTGGTATTGACTTTATATCAAGCTCCCAACCTATTTCTATTCTGACTTATCGCATGGCACTGGCGGAACTAAAGGAATTGAAGGAGCAGCTTCAAGAACTCCTGGATAAGGGGTTCATTCGGCCTAGTGTGTCACCTTGGGGTGCACCAGTGTTGTTCGTGAAGAAAAAGGATGGGTCCATGCGTATGTGTATTGATTATCGGCAGCTGAACATGGTTACGGTGAAAAACTGGTATCCCTTGACCCGCATGATGACTTGTTTGACCAGCTTCAGGGTGCTAGAGTGTTTTCCTATATTGACTTGAGATCTGGGTATCATCAGTTGAAGATTCGAGATTCGGATATTCTGAAGACTGCTTTCAGGACCAGATATGGTCATTATACGTTCTTGGTTATGTCATTTGGGCTGACCAATTCCCCAGTTGCGTTCATGCAATTGATGAACAATGTGTTTCAGCCTTACCTTGATTCCTTCGTCATTGAGTTCATTGACGACATCCTGGTTTATTCTCGTAGCCAGGAAGAGCATGCTCAGCATTTGAGAGTTATGTTACAGAGGTTGAGAGATATGAAGCTTTATGCGAAATTCTCCAAGTGTGAGTTTTGGCTTGGTTCGGTAGATTTCTTGGGGCACATGGTGTCTAGTGAGGGTATTCAGGTTGATCTGAAGAAGATAGAGGCGGTGCAGAGTTTGCCCAGACCGTCCTCAACTACAGAGATTATGAATTTCCTTGGTTTGGCGGGATATTACCGTCACATTGTGGAGGGATTCTCTTCTATTGCTTCGCCTTTCACCAGATTGACCCAGAAGGGTGCTCCATTCAGATGGTCTGATTAGTGTGAGGAGAGTTTTCAGAAGCTCAAGTCAGCATTGACTACATCTCCGGTACTAGTTTTGCCTGTTGGTTCGTGTTCTTACACAGTCTATTGTGATGCTGCTAGAGTTGGTTTGGGAGCGGTATTGATGCAGGACGGTAGGGTGATTGCCTACGCATCTAGAAATTTGAAGGTACAAGAAAAGAAATATCCAGTGCAATATCTTGAGTTAGATGCCATTGTTCATGCCTTGAAGATTTGGCAGCATTATTTGTATGGAGTGCAGTGTGAGATTTTCACTGATCATCGTAGTTTGCAGAATTTGCTGAGGCAGAAGGACTTGAATTTGCGTCAGATAATATGGTTAGAGATTCTCAAGGATTATGACCTCAATATCTTATATCATCCGGGGAAGGCCAATATAGTGGCTGATGCCCTGAGTCGCAGAGCAGAGAGTTTGGGGAGCCTAGCCTACCTTGCAGTAGCAGAACGCTCATTAGCCCATGATATTTAGGCCTTATCAGGTCAGTTGTAGAGATTGGATCTATCAGATCCCCCGTGGGAGTTGGCTTGCATATCCTCTAGGTCTTCTCCATACGATCAGATTAGAGCACGCTAGTATGATGATCCACATTTGCTTGTCCTTCAGGACAGTGTCCGTCGTGGTGATGCCAGGGATGTGGTTATTGGTGATGATGGAGTCATGAGGATGCAGGTCCAGATTTGTGTGCCCAATATAGATGGGCTTCGAGATTTGATTCTAGTAGAGGCTCGTAGTTCGCGGTATTCAATCCATCCGGGTGCCGCGAAGATGTATCAGTATTTGAGGCAGCATTATTGGTGGAGGAGGATGAAGAAGGATATTGTGGATTTTGTGGCTCGGTGTCTCAACTGTCAGTAGGTCAAGTATGCACACCAGAGACCAGGTGGATTGCTTCAGAAGTGGGAGCGGATCACCATGGACTTCGTAGTTGGACTCCCATATACTTCGAGGAGGTTTGTGCTATATGGGTTATTGTGGATCGGCTGACCAAGTCCGCGCACTTCATTCCTGTTGGTACTACTTATTCTTCGGAGAGGTTAGCTTAGATTTATATTAGGGAGATTGTCCGATTGCATGGGGTTCCAGTTTCTATCATTTTCAACAGAAGCACTTAGTTCACGCCTCAGTATTGGAGAGACGTACAGAGAGAGTTGGGTACTCAGGTGGAGTTGAGCACAGCGTTTCACCCTCAGACCGACGGGAACCATTCAGATTTTGGAAGATATGTTGCGTGCTTATGTAATTGACTTTGGTGGTTCATTTGACCAGTTTCTTCCACTAGCGGAGTTTGCGTATAATAACAGCTATCAGTCGAGTATCCAGATGGCTCCGTATGAGGCTTTATATGGTAGGAGGTGCGGATCTCTTGTTGGTTGGTTTGAGCCAGGAGATGCTAGGCTATTGGGCACAAAATTTGTTCAGGACGCGTTGGGTAAGGAGAAGTTGATTCAGGAGCAGCTTCACACGGCACAGTCTAGGAAGAAGAGTTATGCGGACCGGAATGTCCGAGACGTGTCTTTCATGGTTTGGGATAAGGTGTTGCTGAAGGTGTCGCCCATAAAGGGTTTTATGAGATTCGGGAAGAGGGGGAAGCTAAGTCCCAGGTTCATTGGGCCATTTGAGGTGCTTGAGAGGGTTGAGGAGATGGCTTATAGGCTTGTTATGCCTCCCATTCTATACTTGTGGTGACTGATGAGTTTCTATTTTACCAACTTATCTTCTCTCAATATTTAAACTTTGGTATAATTTTCGTAGGAAACTAGGACATTTTCTGAGGTTTATTGGCAATTTGCAGGTGTCATGTGATTTGGAGAAGAAATGGAAGAAATCAAGTCACAATGGGAAAAAATGAAGAAAAAATACTGAAGCCAGATGCTCTTCGCGATCGTAAGGTTTGGTTCGCGATCGCAGAAGTCAGTGAAAATGATAAGCGCGATCCCAGTGATGTTTATGCGATCGCGGAGAAGAAACTGGTCACCAGCCCTGAAGTGTTCTACGCGACCACAAGGTTGTGTCTGCGATCGTAGAAGATAGGGACCTGACTCTACGTAGTCGTAATGGTTTTCACGCGATCGCTAAGGTATAGAACCTGAGCCTACGCGATTGCAATAATAGTTCCTTGATCTCGAAGAATTAAATCTGTGCGAAAACTGGGCAGTTTTGACATTTCATATTTTTGTCCCAAAATAATTTTTATAACGACTTGGCAGATATTTTCTGGAATGTTTTGGCATATCTTGGGCATTATAAAATATATTTTTTAGTAGAGAAAAAGAGAAAAATCATTTGTGGAAGCTAGGGTTCGCACACACACTTGGGATTTGAAGATTTCAACCTTGTGGTTAAGGATTTCTTGGCCATTTATGTTTTTTTCTTCATTTCATTGATTTGCATTGAATATTTAAGTGTGTGGTATTTGGTTCCAATACTTGAATCTTGTGTATGTGAATATTCATATTTAAAGAGTGGATTAAATACCTTGTTGTGCTCATGTATTGAATGATTTTTATATATTTATGAAGTGAGTTATTGTTACTTTAATTATTGTGGTTCTTTAATGTTTCCAAAGGGATTAGCTAACCCTAGGACTCGCCCATTAACTCCAAATTAATTTTGAAAAAGATAATTTAGGGTTGGAAAAGATTAATTAACAAGAACTCGAGGCTTTAACCCTCATTTCATAGATTCTACCTAGGGATAGGATTGAACTACTTGTAGCCATATCCGGGTGTGTTTAATCTCTTAATTGGGTTAGGAATAATTCAATTAGGAAGTCTTATTAGTCTTTGGAAAAAGCTAATTAAGAATTATTATTCGTGGCTAATTAGCATAAACTAGCTGATATTTATAAAATTGTGAAATACATTGGATCGTTACTTGAGTGTAATTCCCGATGCATTCATAGTTGTTGCCATTGATCATTTTACTTGCTTTCTAGGTTATTTTATATTTTCGCATTTAGTTATAAACACTTTCAAAATCAAAACTATTTGTTTGGCATTGCGCGATAAGTGATAATTCTCTTACATTCCTAATCGCCTCCATATTGTTCTCCGTGGGATTCGACCCCAACCTAGTTGGGTTGTTATATTTTACAATCGACCGCTTACACTATTTTAAGGTGTAATTTGGGCGTATCAAATTTTGGCGCCGTTGCCGGGGAACAATTGGCGTAATTTAGGTTGTTTGAGAAATAAGCATAAGTGCTTTGATCCAAACTTGTGAATATTTGTGTAATTATTTTTCTTGATTATTTTCTTAATTTTTGATAAAAAAATGGCATCATATAACGAAAATTGATCGGATGGTAGTTGTTCATACTTTGATGATCCTTGTCCTTATTGTGGAGGACCACACTCGTGGCAAAATTGTTTGAATTCTCCCGGGGATTGATTGTGCGCACAATCTCAAACCCATGATTGGAGTATTTGTAATAGATGTGGTTGTCAAAATGGTCATTTGGTATGATTGTGTATATTTGTCCGTCCCTCACCCAAGCCCCCTCTATGATGATTCTACTTCTTGTGATAAAAATTTTAGGGGTGAAGAAGTGGAGGAAATTGAGCATGATAGAAATGGAGAGTTCAAGCTCATGTTGGAATGCTTACTTGAAGAAGGAAACCATGAAAAGCATTCCTTGGAAGAGCTTTTGGAGAATAGTCTCCAAAATGAATTGGCACTTGAAAGGTTGCACTCACAAATGGATGAAATGATTGAAGCTTCAAGGATTCAAAAAGCCGTGGAGGTGAGTGATAGCCAAGAACCTTCCTCGGAAGTTTAAGTTGAAAATTCTTCCTTCGTACTTGAACAAAACCAAGAAGAACTCTGAAATGCTCAAAATGAGAGGATAATGATCATGTTGGAGGGCATTCTTGAAAATGAGGAAAAGCACAACTTTGCACTCGAGGGCTTGAAACATGAAGTGACTCAAAATTATGAGCACATCCGCACGTTGGAGGATCGAATGCAATCATTGACGGAGGCTCATCATGCCTCTCAAGTTGAATGTGTGGATGAAAGCCGAGAAGAGTCCAATTTCGAGGGTGAGAGTGAGATTTACTTTGAGGAATCAAGTATTGAACATCCGCCAACCGACTCCATGAGTGTTAGTGATGCCGAGAAAAATATGAAATTAGAGTCAACCGGGGTGATTAAGAATTTGGTTGAAAATGACTCTATTCCGGGGGGAAAGAGGATGTCAAAATCCGGAAAAATTTGGAAGTTGGAGGTTTGATGGCACATTCCAAGCATTTTTCATCATTGGAATTTTGTGGTAAAATGGAAGTTGAACTACAAAAATCAATGAAGTTGAATTACATAAACCAATAGACCTGTCGGGGATGCCATCCGATAGGGATATTGACTTATACATTGATGTCGCTCCGGGCACTCAGTCCATTTCTATTATGTCCTACTGGATGGCCCCACCAGAGTTGAAAGAATTGAAGGAACATTTGCAAGATTTTCTTGATAAGGGATTCATTAGACCTAGTGCCTCGCCCTAGGGTGCGCCGGTTTTTTTCTTGAAGAAGAAAGATGGATCTGTGAGGATGTGTATAGACTATCGGCAGTTAAACAAAATCATTATCAAGAACAAGTATCCATTGCCAAGGATTAATGATTTGTTTGATAATCTTCAGGGTGCCGGGGTGTTTTCAAAGATTGATTTGAGATCGGGCTACCATAAGTTGAGGATTATGCCGTCTGATGTCCCTAAGACAACTTTTCGGACGCTATGAATTTTTTGTGATGTCCTATGGGTTGACTAATGCCCCAGAATCATTTATGGACTTTATGAACCGAGTGTTTAAGCCTTACCTGGATTCCTTTGTGATTGTGTTTATTTATGACATCTTGATATACTCCCGCAGTCAGGAGGAGCATGGGCAGCACATTCAGATAGTGCTCAACACTTTGAGGGACAATCAGTTGTACGGTAAATTTTTGAAGTGCGAGTTTTGGTTGGATTCAGTTGCTTTCTTGGGTCAACTCGTATCAGTAGAGGGTATTCAAATGGATCCTAAGAAGATTTAGGCGGTTAAGAACTGTCCTATACCAACTTCAGCTACAGAGATCAGGAGCTTCTTGGGTATGGCGGGTTACTACAGTCGGTTTGTGGAGGGGTTTTCATCTATAGCAGCCCCGGTGACCAGGTTGACCTAGAAGGGTGCCCCATTCAAATGGTCGGATGAGTGTGAGGTGATATTTCAGAAGCTCAAGACAGCCTTGACGACAACACCGATATTGGTATTACAATTAGGTTCAGGATCTTACACGATTTATTGTGATACCTCTTGTGTTGGGCTCAGAGTAGTGTTGATGCAGGATGGCAGGTTGATAGCATATGCGTCTCGTCAGTTGAAGGTTCATGAGAATAATTACCCTGTCCATGGCTTAGAGTTGGAAGCCATTGTTCACATGTTGAAGATTTAGAGCGTTACACCCCATGTTTTCGTACGTTAAAGTATGACATAAATAAATTGATGGAATGAGATATTACATCACGTATGTTCGTATGTTAATGTTACGTCGTAAGTTTATTTTGAGATTATAAGAATTATGCTATTTCAAACAAGTTATGAATAAATTCGTGAAGGTAAGAGGGGAACGAAGTAAAAAAAAAAGAGTTTCGTCTAGGTTTGACAATTTGGGGTAAAATACTGTCCGGGCTATAATACCCGGTATTTATGGACTAGTGCCATACAAGGTACTACATGACCATGATAGTAAGGTGTACAAAGTATGTTAAAAGTGAAAAAATGAAATGTTACCCTGATAGTAAAATAAGGGTGTAATTGTGATAAATAAAGGATCACGTTTCGGCCTTCGATTGAGTAATGATTTCATGAATTATACATGATTAGAACAACCAAACGAGGAGAATCTCATTGGGATGACTATGATATAAAATATGATTATGGAAGTACATTATCGCTCCCAGGTGGTTCATGAAAACCACTTCAAATGTTCCATGATGTAACGTAATCCCTAGTGGCGATATAAAATGGAAGATTGTAGATCAACATTGAGGTGAATTAATAATGGATGGGATAAAAGATACGAAGTACGAGATGATATTAGATCAACATTCTTAAGATGAACATTAATGAAGAAGCGTTAAAAGACTTAGCTTTATCCATATAGGTTAAAAAAAAAGAGTAACCTGGAGTTTGGCCGCAGACCTCAGTAACAATAAATCGAAATAGAATTATGGTATAGTATGGCCTAGTCAGATGTAGTAAAGCTAATGACGCTCAAAGGGATATCTTGACATAATTTTGTATATGTTCACAAAGTGAGGCCTAGAGACTGGCTAAGAGATGGAGGAAAGATGAGTGAAGTATCGCATAGGCGCACATATAAAGTTAGAGTCGTACAGGCTGCATGATAGAAGGTAGCAACAACTACAAGCTTAGAAGCATTTCGACTACAACTCGTGGTGTGAGAAAGAGCCTTAAAGGGGATAATTCCATGGCCTTTGGATTTATTCAAAGAACAATTGTCTAAATGGAAAGGAGAATATTAAAGTATTCGCAAGAGCTATGGGTTATGAGAATGATAAATGCATCAGTCAACATTGGAGGATGAATGTTACAAAGGGGGGAATGATGTTACACCCCATGTTTTCGTACGTTAAAGTATTCCATAAATAAATTGATGGAATGAGATATTACATTCCGCATGTTTGTATGTTAAAGTTTCGTCGTGAGTTAATCGACGTAAGTTCGAGAACAGGATTATTTTGAGATTATAAGAATTATGCTGTTTTAAACAAGTGATAAATAAATTTGTGAAGGTAAGAGGGGAAGCAAGTCAAAGAAAATGAGTTTCGTCGAGTTTTAACAATTTGGGGTAAAATATGGTCCGAGCTATAATACCCGGTATTTATGGACTAGTGCCATGCAAGGTACTGAATGACCATGATAGTAAGGTGTACAAAGTATGTTAAAAGTGAATAGTATTTTAAGTAACTTAAGATAATTCTTAATTATGTGGATATTTGGTTAATTGTGAATTTTTGGTGGAATATTTAACCATGTAACTAAAGAAATTGGTGGATAAAATTTGGATAAGTTTAAGTGACAAAAAACGTGGCAGCAATTGGGGGAATTTGTAGCGACTCTTAGTCATGATTCATGACTCATAAGTCATATTTATTTGGTGGCAACCTAACATACCAATTACAAGACATTTTCATTTTTAACAAACACAAATGAATAATTTAAAATGATGAGAGTTTCAATAATTTTGTCCAAGTACTCGTTAATGAAAAGAATCATTCCTATAGCCAACACCAAATCTGCATCCCTTGTTCTAACTTTGACTAATACACTTTGGCTTAGAACAATGAGCCAGGAGGCAGAGCCAAAGACTCAAAATATGCCTGGCCAACATGAAAAAACTTCCATCTGATTTTCCTACTACCACAACGCCACCAGATACCACCACACCCACCCACGTGCCGTCGGCGGTGGAGGTTTCACCTTTTGTACCTGATTTTGATGATATTCCACCCATAAGACCAGCAACAGAAGTTGAAACTTTCTCTTTTGGTATCGAGCTTAAGTAAAGCCAGCAAAAAAATAAGAGTGACATGCTGGGATGATCTTTCGATTGGTGTTACGTATTCTTTGCAAAAAATGTGGGTTAGAGAGATTGCTATAAGAATTGGTTCAAGTATGATAAGGCTATCTCTTCTTTCCTTTTGGCATGATCCATACGATTCAAACGAAACGATAAAATATACCACTTCCATAAATGACTACCCCACCTGAGTCTCATAATTATTACATTCCTATATCAGTTACATCTTTAGTTTGTTCCTTAAACAATTGTGCCCTTGTCACCGTCTCATAAGATAGAAATAGACTTTTGCTTCTTCATGCTCACTTTATCATTCATCTATATTATTAATATACGTTCTTAAATCTTTTTAACATGTATGAGGTATGGGTCAACGTGTTCTTTATTCTTTCTTCTCTTTCAAATATCTTTTAAAGAGAATATGCTACACTTTCCCTTTGAGTATATACTGTAACTTGATTGTATATCAAACACCAAACTAAATTTTATTCTTTCAACTATCTTAACATTTATTATGTCACCTCACTCAAAGCTTGTTCCTAAAGAAAAAAATATTTTATTGGCGTATTTCTCATGTATTGCATTCGTTTGTACATGCACATTGACCCATGATTAGATGGCGTTATATACGCGTATATATATATATATATATATATATATATATATATATATGTATGTATATATATGTATATGGGACATGAAAAAAGTTTACGGCATTATATACGCATCACCACCTGATCAGTTGGTATACATTGATGATTTTGCCCACAATGGCCGAGATGATATGATGGGATGCCCTCAGAGGCCTGATGATGTTGTGAAACATGTATCTATGCACGACATGACATTCATAGGCATATGCATGGCACTATAATTATTTCATAAATTACAGAGTTGTCCAGACTTACAGGTTGAGTAATTTATTCTATATATCTTCCATGTCTGTTATGTACTTATTTATGTGCCTTACATACTCTATACATTATTCATACTGACGTCCCTTTTTTTTGGGGGACGCTGCGTTGCATGACCGCAGGTTCCGGTAGACAGGTCGAGAGTCCTCCAAGTAGGCGATCAGTTTAGCGGAAGATGTTGGTGCACTCTATTTGCTCCGTAGTTGATTGTTTGGTCAATATAATTTAGATGTGTATTATTTAGTATGGCAGGGCTCTGTCCCGACCTATATGACAATTATGTATCTTAGAGGCTTGTAGACAGATGTCATATACATAAAAGATTTATTTGCCTTGTCGGCCTATTTCAATATACGAGTGGTTATTTTGTTCGTAGAGGACCATATGTCCTATGTATAAGTTGGTACTACATGTAGTATTCTACCTATTTCACGGCAGCCTCTCCGACTCAATTATCTATGACAGTATGATATGAAAAGATAAGTTATGTTGGTATGCGATTGAGTAAGGTACCGGGTACCCATCGCGACCCATCGGTTTGGGTCGTGACATGGAGGGACTATATTTATAGAGTGCGGTGTGAGGTTTTCAGGTTTTCACAAATCATCGCAACCTTCAGTATTTGTATAAGAAAAAAGATCTCAATTTGAGGAAGAGAAGATAGTTAGAGCTATTGAAAGACTATGATGTCACTATATAGTATCATTCGGAAAAGGCCAGTCGGTGATAGGCCACTAGCTTCAGACATTCAGACTTTGGCCAATCAGTTTGTGAGGATAGATATTTTAGAGCCCAGCAGTGTTTGAGCTTGTACATTCACTCGGTCTTCCTTGTTTTAGTGTGTCAAAGATTAGAAGTATGGTGACCCTCACTTGATGGTCCTTAGGGACACAGTTTGGCACGGTGGTGCCAAGCAGGTTACCGTTGGTGATGACGGTGTTTTGAGGATTCAGGGTCGTGTATGCGTGTCTAATGTTGATGGGCTTCATGAGTTGATCCTTGAGAAAGCTCACAGTTCTCGCTATTTTATTCACTCGGGCGCTGCCAAGATATACCAGGACCTGCGGCAGCATTATTGGTGGAGGAGGATGAAGAAAGATATAGTTGCTTATGTGGCTCGGTGCTTGAATTGTCCGCAGGTGAAATATTAGCATCAGACGCCCGGTAGTTTGCTTCAGCAGATGGAGATTCCTGAGTGGAAGTGGGAGCGTATCACTATGGACTTTTTTGTTGGACTAAGCCAACACACGTCATTCCTGTGGCAGTTTCCTATTCCTCGGAGCAGTTAGCAGAGATTTATATTCGGGAGATCATCCGTCTTTATGGTGTGCCCGTGTCTATCATTTCTAATCAAGGTACGCAGTTCACCTCGCATTTATGGTGAGCAGTACAACGTGAGTTGGTTACGCGGGTTGAGTTGAGCACATCATTCCATCCTCAAACGGACGGGAAGTCCGAGTGTACTATTCCAATCTTGGAGGATATGCTCCGTGCTTATGTCATAGACTTTAGAGGATCGTGGGATCAGTTCTTGACCCTCGCATAGTTCGCCTAAAATAATAGCTACCAGTTTAGCATTTAGATGGTCCCCTATGAGGCATTATATGGTAGACGGTGCAGGTCGCCAGTTGGATGGTTTGAGTCGGGAGAGGCTTAGTTGTTGGGTACAGATTTAGTGCAGGAGGCCTTGGAAAAGGTCAGAATTATTCAGGATCGCCTTCTTTCAGCTCAGTCTAGGAAAAAGAGTTATGCCGACCATACAGTTCGTGATGTGGCATTCATGGTCGAGGAGAGAGTACTGTATCGGGTATCGCCCATGAAGGGTGTCATGAGGTTTGGGAAGAAGGGCAAGTTGAGCCCTCGATATATCGGGCCATTTGAGATGCTTTATAGAGTGGGAAAGGTGGCTTATAGACTTGCATTGCCTCCAGGGTTATCATCAGTCCATCCAGTATTCCATGTGTCCATTCTCCGGAAGTATAATAGTGACCCGTCCCACGTGTAAGATTTCAGCTCTGTCCAGCTGGACAATGATTTGACTTATGAGGAGGAGCCGGTAGCCATTCTAGACCGGCAAGTTTGACAGATGAGGTCGAAGAGTTATCCTTCAGTTCGAGTGTAGCGGAAAGGTTAGCATGTTGAGACATCTATTTGGGAGTCCGAGCCGGACATACATAATAGATATCCCTACTTGTTCGCAAGTTCAGGTACTTTTCTATGTCTGTTCGAGGACGAACGTTTGTTTAAATGGTGGATATTGTGATGACCCAAGGGGTCATCTTCTGTTTTAGGACATTATTCCACGCTTATCAGCTTTAAAAACCTTATAATTTTCTTCCTCGATTTGCATGCACAGTCCGGGCGTAATTCCGGAATGAAATTAGGTGAAAAACAGAAGAAATAATAATATTTTGAAATTTAAAAACAATTTTAGTTGACTTTGGTCAACATTTTGAGTAAACGAACCCGACCTGTGTTCCAACGGTCCTGGTGGGTCCGTAATAAAATATGGGATCTGGGCGTATTCCCGGAATAGAATTTCAAGGTCCATAGCCCGAGAAATCAATTTTGACTAAAATTGAATTTCAGAAAAATTTATGGTTTTAAAGTATGTGATTTATGCTTGATTTTGATGATATCGGGCCCGTATTTTGGTTCCGGAGCCCCATATAGGTCTGTTATAGTATCTAGACCATGTATGTGAAATCTTGTGAGAAATGGAGATTATATGACGTGGTTCGGACCATCGGTTGAAATATATAAACGTGTAGAAAAACTCGCGACCGCGAAGGCCTTAGGTCGCTGTGCATCGCTATCGCGGCAGGCCTCTCGCTAATGCGACGAAGGCCTGTCCAATGCTTTAAATAGAATCCAAAAACGAGACTTAGTCCCAAATTTCATTTTTCAACAATAGAACTCGACATAGGACGATTTTGGAAGAGGGATTTCGACACCCAATCATAGGTTTGAACCTTTTAACTTGTTTTCGTCGATTTTCATCATCATTTAATATACTTATAGTCCTAAATCTTATTCTTTAAGGGTAGAAATTAGGAAAGGAGAATTGGAGATTTTGTAAAATTGGGAATAATGACCTCGATTTAGGGTCGAATTCCGGGACTAATAATATATTCAGGCTCGGGGGTGAATTGATAAATGGATTTTTGTCAGAACCTCTAGTTTGGACCAAGCGGGCCCGAGGTAAGATTTTAATTTTTTGGGAAATTTTTTAAAATTAGTAATTATTCGTTAAAGTTGATTCCTCTAGCGATAAATGATGCTATTAAACTATTTGTGACTAGATACAAGTGGGTTGGAGGTGAATTCTAAGGAAAAGCGGTGCTTGAGTAGTGAGTTGCCTGCAAATAGAGGTAAGTGTCGTGTCTAACTTTGGCTTGAGGGAATAGATATTATGTGTTTACTTGCTACATGTTTGGTTGTTAAATACGAGGTATAGGTGAGGGGACGAGCATCTATGCATTGTTGTCGAGTCATAGCATGCGAGTGAAATTCTATTATTATTCATTTTGCGGCCTCAAAATCTATTATGCATGCATTAGCTTGTTATCTGAAATATTTGGTGACTTATATATGCTTTTATTGAGATTTGGTAATTTTCGAATATTTATTAAAGGTTGAGGTTTATATTGTGGTATTAATTATGGATAAGACACTGTTTTCATGTGATACTCCTGTCTATCTGTTATTTTTGATTTCTGTAATTTGTGAGGAGGAGTGTAAAGCATGATGGGTGATGTCGTGCATGCATTATTTATATTGTGAGGAAGAGTGTAAAGCACGAAGGGTGATGTCGTTCCATGATGTGTTAGTGTTAATGCACAAAGGGTGATTCCGTGCCATGATTTATGAGTGATAAAGCACGAAGGGTGATGTCCTGTATATTATGAGAGGTTTAATGCACGAAGGGTGATGCCGTGCAGTCATTCCTTGCTTCTTTAATTGCTTTATTCATTTGGGGACTTTTGTTTAATTATGTCTTTTAATCATTTCACTCTTTATATTGTGATCCCCCCACTGTATGTCCCTTCCCATTACTTCTGCTTTGTTTCCTTATTTAGTGTTGTTGCCTCTAACAGGATTTTATTGTTCAGATTATATGTGGGTGTCTTGTCCTTGCCGCATCACTACTTCACCGAGGTTAGGCTCGATACTTACCAGTACATGGGGTTAGTTTTACTAATGTTGCACTCTACACTTTCTCTGCAGATCTAGATATCGGTCTGAGCTAACTCTGAGATCATAGCTGGCATTGCGTAGGAGACCCGAGGTGGATTTGCCGATGTCTGCAGATTCCTGGAGTCCCCTCCTATATATTCATCTACTATTTTATTTTGTTTACAAATAGTTGTACTTCTTCATTTCAGCCAAACATTTAGAGTTCATCATAGTAGTCCGTGAATTGTGACACTAGACCCTAGGTAGCTAAACATATAGATTTCGCATGCATTATCCTATTATGCATATTTCGTTTTTTACTCTAATTATTATGTTTTGAGTTGTACTGGTTCTCAATATTTTGTAAGTTTATTATGTTGCAAACTTCTAATGTTGGTTTGCCTAGTAAGTGCAGCATTAGGCGCCATCACGGTCCCGATTATGGGAATTAGGGTCGTGATAGAGTGCGTTCGGAATGTGATTTGGAGGTCCGTGGTAGAATTAGGCTTGAATTGGCAAAAGTTGGGAACTTGGCGATTTTGGCCGGCAGTGAAAATTTTGATATAAGGGTGGAAATGGAATTCCGAAAGTTGGAGTAGTTCGTAGTGTCATTTGTGATGTGTGTGTAAAATTTGAGGTCATTCGACCGTGGTTTGGTAGGTTTCGGCATCATTTGAAGAATTTGTAAGTTTAGAAGTTCTTAGGCTTGAATTTGAGTGTTCCTGTCACGCCCCGAACTCCCACCATCGGGCCGTGATGGCGTCTAACGTTGAACTCGCTAGACAAGCCAACGTGTACAGTTAAACTAGCATGGAAACATCGATTTAACAGAATAAGCTAAAAACCGTTCACAACTTAACAACGGATATAAATAAATATGGTTTTCAAATCCAAGTGAAGACAACATAATACATCGACGCATAATTTTCCCAAAACCTGGAGTCACAAACTCACGAACTGTCTATAACAGTGCTAAATAAAAAGTCTGAAAGGAAATACATGACTGTCTCTGAAACTAGAGCAAAACAAGACAGAAACGAAGGCATAGGTATGGGAGAGACGCCAAGGCCCACGAACGCCAGTGGGTATACCTTGAAGCCTCTGGGATGAGATGGAAGACACTCCCACTAATGATGTCCTCCGGATCCGGCTGCATAATCTGCACAACATAAAGAAGTGCAGGTGTAGCATCAGTACAACCGACCCCATGTACTGGTAAATGCCTAGCCTAACCTCTGCGAAGTAGTGACGAGGCTAGAACCATACTACCAAGTAAACCTGTGCAATTCGAATATATATATATATATATATATATATAAACAACGAAAAAAAAAGGAAGTAATCCATCAATAAGGGAAGGGGAACATGTTGTGGGGAGATAACAATTTCATATAAGAAATCTTAAACAAAGAAAGGAACAGCAAGGCCAGAATATCAATAAGGACAAGAAATCACAAGCTTGCACGGCATCGTCTTTCGTGCTCTTACTCTCGTCCGCACTATGCAATGTATAATGTAATCAATGTAAATCATGGCACGACATCACCCTACGTGATTTTACTCTATCATCACTATGAAATGTATAATGTATAATGTAATCAATGTAAATCATGGCACGACATCACCCTTCGTGATTTTACTCTATCATCACTATGAAATGTATAATGTATAATGTAATCAATGTAAATCATGGCACGACATCACCCTTCGTGCTTTTACTCTCTTTTCTCACAGTATAATCAATGAATATTGGTACGGAATGGTACATCGTATGGAACTGCATCACCCTTCGTGCTTTACACTCTTTCCTCACAATATCAAACAACACACGACATCACCCTTCTTGCTTTAACACTGTTCCTCACAATAGCAAACAGTGCACGGAATCACCCTTCGTGCTTTAACACTGTTCCTCACAATAGCAAACAGTGCACGGAATCACCCTTCGTGCTTTAACACTCTTCCTCACCCAAACATCAATCGCAAACAACGGGAAAGGGAGTAAACATAATAGAAATAGGAATCCCGGCAAGGGAACAATAACAGTAATCTAAACATCCCAGCAAGGGAGACAATATCAGACAATGCACGGCATCACCCTTCGTGCTTTAACACTTTTCCTTACAAAAGAAAACAGTGCACGACATCACCCTTCTTGCTTTAACACTCTTCCTCACCCAAACAACAATCACAAACAACGGGCAAGGGAGTAAACAGAATAAAAATAGAAATCCCAGCAAGGGAACATGAATTAAACAATTAAATCCCAGCAAGGGAACATCAATTAAACAATTAAATCCCGGCAAGGGAACAATAACAGTAATCTCAACATTCCAGCAAGGGAGATAATGACTAAAGCAACAATGACCTGGCAAGGGAATATTTTAGTAACTCATTCTCTTTCTTTCACTTTCATTTCATAGTTTACTCTATTACTTGAGCCAATGCCATAAGGGATTCAACTATTTCATATATCTTCACCATTCATGTTATAATTTGAGCCAATGCTCCAAAGGATTTAATTATCTCATATATCTTCACCATTCATGTTACACTTTTGAGCCAATTCTCCTCGAAGTTTGAAGATCACAATTCCCTTCACATGCTCTTTACAACATATAGAAATCATAAATTATGCATGGAAGTTACAACAAAATCGAAATATTCGCAATAATAAGACTCACGGTCATGCTAGACAACAATGTATAGATACTCGTCACCATGCCTATACATCGTACTCTACAATTAGCAAGTAGCAAATAAGACTCAACTCCTTCCCTCAAGCTAAGGTTAGACCAAACACTTACCTCGGGTAAAAAATATAGCAATCAACCCTCTAACACCGCCTTTCCTTTAGAATTCAACTCCGAAATGGTATTATGTTGGCATAATCAACTCAAGTATATCAATAAGGATTCAATAATTATATTACATAACCTAATTACCCATTTCCATGCATTCTTCCAAAATAACAAAATTCAACCCCGGGCCCGCTTGGTCCAAACATAAGACTCGAACCAAAACCACGTCATCCATTCACTCACTAGCCTGAATATATAATTTATTTGGAATTATGACGCCAAATTGAGGTTGAATTACCCAAAATCACATAACCCCTAACTCTACCCAAATCCCCTAATTTTTACCTTGTTTTTAGCATTCTAGGCGTAGATTGTAGTGTTTGATGAAGGAAAAAGGAAGAAATTGGAGTTGAAGTCACTTACCCAAGTGTTTATGGAGGAGAACTAGCTTGGAGGTCGTCAATGGGGGTTTGAGGAAGAAGAGAAGTATGGAAATGAGAAAATCCCGAAATACATTCCGTTTTTAAGGCTTTATATACACTGGGAGATTTTTACTCTACACGATTGCGGACAAAGGATTGCTACCGCGACGAGTACTGGGTTCTAAACTTACGTGATCGCGAAAAAGGGACAGCGGTCGTGGACGTACTAGGAGCTGAACATCGCGATTGCGACTAGGCGATCGCGTTCGCGTAGAGTCACACACTGCGCCGCCCCTAGATCCCCTTAACGCTACGCGATCGCGTGAGGCCCCTTACCATAGCGTAGAGCACTACCCTTAGTCTCTGCGATCGCGTCCAAGGCCCTGTATTCGCGTACGGTAATTTCCCAACCCCTTCCATATGAACATCGCGATCGCGTGAATCACACCGCGATCACGGAGAACAATTCACAGAACACCAGAACATCCCAAAAAAAACCTCGATTTTCCAACTCTTTTTCATCCCAACACCTACCCGAAACTCACCCGAGCCCTCGGGGCTAAAAATCAAATATAACACGACTTCAAAAATCACCCCGCGAACTTATTCGACTAACTAAACCACTAAAATAACATAATAACAATGGATTAAGTTCCACAATCTATAGAATTTTCTCAAACTTCATAAACTTATAAATTCTCAAATTTTGATCCGAAGCAAGTCATTTCAAGTCCGCTTTACACCAAATTTCACAGAAAACTCACACAACATATATTAAACCTCTTTCGGGCTCCGGAACCATAATACGTGTCCGGTAACCCAGATTTCACCTCAAAGTTCATTTTCAAAAGTCTTTCTTATTTACAGGAAATAATTTTCTTTAAAAATTAATTTTTCGGGCTTGGGATCTCGGAATTTGATTCCGGGCATACGCCCCAGTCCCATATTTTCCTACAGACCCTCCGGAACTGTCAAATCACGGGTCAGGGTCCATTTACCTGAAATGTTGACCGGAGTCAAATTTACTCATTTTAATATAAAATTTTAGCATTTTTCAATGAATTTCATATTTAAGTTGTCCGGTTAAGCGCCCGAACTGAGCACTTAAATTGAGGAAACTACATATGTGGTTTTAAAGGCCTCGAAAGTATGGGATGTGTAATAAAATAGGTGATGACCCTTTGGTTTGTCACATTCTCCACCTCTAAAACAACCGTTCGTCCTCGAACGGACAGAAGAAGGAAGTACCTGAGTCGGGGAATAAATGAGGGTAATGGCTCCGCATATCGGACTCGAACTCCCAGGACGATGTCTCAGTAGGATGACCTCTCCACTGAACACGAACAAAAGGGAAACTCTTGGATCTCAACTGACGAACCTGCATGTCTAGAATAGCTACCGGCTCCTCCTCATAAGATATGTCCTTGTCCAACTGGACAATGGTTAAATTTAATACGTGGGCTGGATCTCCGTGATACCTCCAAAGCATGACACATGAAAAACTGGATGTACGACTGATAAGCTAGGCGGCAATGCAAGTTTATGAGCCACCTCTCCCACTCGATCAAGAATCTCAAACAAGCCAATGAACATAGGGCTAACCTTGCCCTTCTCCCCAAATCTTATCACGCCCTTCATAGGCGACACTCGGAGAAATACTCGCTCACCAACCATAAAAGCCACATCTCGAACCTTGCGATCTGCATAACTCTTTTTCCTGGACTGAGTTGTACGAAGCCTATCTTAAATGATCCTGACCTTGTCCAAGACCTCCTGAACCAAATCTGTACCCAACAACCGAGCCTCTCCCGGCTCAAACCATTCCAATCGGAGATCGACACCACCTACCATATAAAGCCTCATGACGAACCATCTGGATACTCGATTGGTAGCTGTTGTTGTAGGAAAACTCAGCTAAAGGTAAGAACTGGTCCCATGAACCACCAAAGTCAATAACACACGCTCGCAACGTATCCTCCAAAATCTGAATAGTGCGCTCAGACTGCCTGTCTGTCTGAGGATGAAATGCGATGCTCAACTCAACCTGGGTGCCTATCTCTCGCTGAACTGCCCTCCATAAACACGAGGTAAACTGCGCGCCCCAGTCCGAAATGATAGATACTGGCACACCATGATGGCGAACAATCTCCCGGATATAGATCTCAGCTAACCTCTCGGATGAATATGAGACTGCCACAGGAATGAAATGCGCTGACTTGGTAAGCCTATCAACAATGACCCAAACTGCATCGAACTTCTTTCGGGTCAACAAAAGTCCGGTAACAAAGTCCATAGTGATCCTCTCCGACTTCCACTCGGGAAGCCCAATCCTCTGAATAAACCACCAGGCCACTGATGCTCATACTTAACCTGTTGACAATTCAAGCACCGCGCCACATGTGAAACAATATCCTTCTTCATTTTACGCCACCAATAATGCTGCCGAAAATCCTGATACATCTTCGTGGCGCCCGGATGAATAGAGTATCGGGAACTATGGGCCTCCTCTAAAATCAACTCTCGAATCCCATCAACATTGGGCACACAAACTCGCCCCTGCAATCTCAAAACACTATCGTCATCTAAGGTCACCTGCTTGGCGCCTCCGCGCTGCACGGTGTCTCTAAGGACACACACATGGGGATCATCAAATTTCCAATCACGGATATGCTTCAATAATGAATAACGAGCGACCGTACAAGGTAAAACTCGACTAGGCTCAGAAATATCCAACCTCACAAATCAATTGGCCAAAGCCTGAACATCCAACGCAAGCGGCCCCTGACTGGCCGGAATAAAAGCAAGACTGCCAATACTAGTTGACTTCCTACTCAAAGCATCGGCCACCAAATTGGCCTTTCTCGGGTGATATAAGATGGTAATATCATAATCCTTCAACAACTCCAACCACCTTATCTGCCTGAAATTCAACTCCTTTTGCTTGAACAAGTAATGAAGACTCTTATGATCCGTGAACACCTCACACGCCATGCCATACAGATAGGGCCTCCAAATCTTTAATGCCTGAACAATGGCTGCCAACTCAAAATCATGCACTGGATAGTTCATCTCATGAATATTCAACTGCTTCGAAGCATAAGCAATGACCTTGCCATCCTACATCAACACTGCACCATGCCCAATACGGGAAGCATTGCAATAGACTGTGTAAGGCCCTGAATCTGTGGGCAAAACCAATGTCGGTGACGTAGTCAGAGCTATCTTGAGCCTCTGAAAGATCGCCTCATACTCGTCCGACCATCTGAACTGGGCACCCTTCTGGGACAACCTGTTCATCAGGGCTACAATAAATGAGAACCCCTCGACGAACCGACGATAGTAGCCTCCCAATCCCAAGAAACTCCAAATCTCCGTAGCTGATGCTGGTCTAGGCGAGTTCTTGACCACGTCAATCTTCTTCTAGTCAAACTGAATACCCTCTGCTAATACAACATGACTCGGGAATGCAACTAAACTCAACCAAAAGTCACACTTCAAAAATTTTGCATATAGCTGACTGTCTTTCAGAGTCTGAAGAACCACTCTGAGATGTTGCTCGTGCTCCTCCTGGTTGCAGAAGTATATCTATATATCATCAACGAATATTATCATGAACGAGTCCAAATATGTCCTGAACACTCGGTTCATCAAGTCCATAAAATCTTCAGGGGCATTTGTCAACCCAAACGACATGACCAAAAACTCATAATGGTCGTACCGAGTGTGGAAAGTTGTGTTAGGGACATTGGATGCCCTAATCCTAAACTGATGGTAGCCGGATCTCAAGTCTATCTTTGAAAATACCTTGGCACCCTGAAGTTAATCGAACAAATCATCAATTCTCGGCAGTGGATACTTATTCTTGATTGTAACCTTGTTGAATTGTGGGTAATCAATGCACATCCTCATCGAACCATCCTTTTTCTTCAAAAACAAAATTGGAGCACCCCAAGAAGAAACACTGGGCCTAATGAAACCTTTCACAAGCAAATCCTGCAACTGTTCCTTCAACTCTTTCAAATCTGGCAGGGCCATGCGATACGGAAAAATAGAAATAGGCTGGGTGCCCGCAGTCAAATCAATGCTGAAATCAATGTCCCTATCGGGTGGCATCCCCGGTAGGTCTTAAGGGAAGACATCAGGAAACTCAAAAATCATGGATACCGAATCAATAGAGGGAACCACAACACTGGATTCGCGCACATAAGACAAATAAGCCAAATACCCCTTCTCGACAATACACCGATCCTTCACGTACGAAATAACACTGCGGGTAGAATGACCATGAGTCTCTCTCCAATCCAAATGGGGAAAATCCGGTAAGGTTAAGGTGACCGTCTTGGCATGGAAATCCAAGATAGCATGATATAGGGATAACCAGTCCATCCCCAATATAACATAAAAGTTGACCATACCTAAAAGCAACAAATCAACACTGGTCTCAAGACCCCCAATTTCCACAACACAAGAATGATGGACTCGATCGACCACGATAGAATCACCCACCGGTGTAGATACATAAACATGAATACTCAGTGGATCACTAGGCATGACCAGGTACAGTGCAAAATAAGAGGACACGTACGAATACGTAGACCCTGGATCTAATAGCATTGAAGCATCTCTATCACATACCCGAATAGTAGCTATAATGACTGCATATGAAGACTCAGCCTCTAGCCTAGATGAAAGAGCATAACATAGGGGTTGGGCCCCACCACCCTGAACCACATCTCTAGGACGCCCGACTGCTGGCTGGACTCCACCTCTGGCGGCCTGAGCTCCACCTCTATGACCTCTACCTCCACCTCTAGCACCTCTACCCCCAACTCTAGCTGGCTGGGAAGGCTGTGGAACACCTGGTGCCTGTACCATAGCACGAGAACCCTAATGCTGCAAACTACCTGGTGCTCGAGGGAAAAATCTGGCAAGGTGACTCGAATCGCCACAAGTGTAACAAGACCTCAGCTGCAGAGGGAAATGAGTCTGACCTTATCGACCTGAATGACCACTTCGAAAACTCTGATTCAGCGGTGCATTGATGGGAGCTGGTGGCGCACTGTATGGCTGCCGATCAGAATAGTGCGTCTGATAACCACGACCACCTGAAGTACCATGGGAAACCTGGAGAGCTGACTGGAAGGGCCTGGGAGGATGACCTCTACCTGAAGAATCCCTGCCCCCAGATGAGGCTCCACTGAAACGACCGAAGTGACGGGGCCTCTTGTCAGCCCCCTGACCACCACCCTGTGACATAATAATCTCAATCCTCCTGGCCACATTGGCCGCATACTGGAACGAAATATCAGTACCTGACTCTCTAGCAATCTGAAGTCTAATTGGCTGGGCCAATCCCTCAATAAATCTTTGAACCCTCTCCCGATCAGTGGGAAGTATCACAAGAGCATGTCGGACTAGAGTGATGAACCTGGTCTCGTACTGAGTGAGTGACTTGGATCCCTGCTGGAGACGCTCAAACTGCCTCTAAAGGTTCTCTCTCTGAGTAATGGGAAGGAACTTCCCCAAGAATACTTTTGAAACTGAGTCCAAGTCAAAGGTGCAGACTCAGCTGGCCCGGTCAAGCAATAGTTTCTCCACCAAGTCTTGGCGGAACCCGAAAGACGAAAGGTAGCAAAATCAACTCCATTGGACTCTACTATGGCCATGTTCCGAAGAACCTCATGACAATTGTCCAAATAATCCTGGGGATCCTCTGATAGTGAACCGTTAAAAGTAGCAGTGAATCACCTTTCGTGCTTTAACACTCTTCCTTACTATAGCAAACAGTGCACGACATCACCCTTCATTCTTTACCACTCTTCCTCACCAAAACAACAATCACAAACAACGGGCAAGGGAGTAAACAAAATAAAAATAGAAATCCCGGAAAGGGAACATCAATTCAACAATTAAATCTCGTCAAGGGAACATCAATTAAACAATTAAATCTCGGCAAGGGAACATCAATTAAAAAATTAAATCCCGGCAAGGGAACAATAACAGTAATCTCAACATCCTAGCAAGGGAGATAATTACTAAAGCAACAATGACCCGGCGAAGGTATATTTTAGTAACTCTTTCTCTTTCTTTCACTTTCATTTCATAGTTTACTCCATTACTTGAGCCAATGCTCCAAAGGATTCAACTATCTCATATATGTTCACCGTTCGTGTTATAATTTGAGCCAATGCTCTAAAGGATTTAATCATCTCATATATCTTCACCATTCATGTTATAATTTTGAGCCAACGCTCCTCGAAGTTATAAGATCACAATTCCCTTCACATGCTCTTTACAACATATAGAAATCATCAATTAAGCACGGAAGTTACAGCAAAATCGGAATATTCGCAATGATAAGATTCACGGTCAAGCTAGGCACCAATCTATAGATACTCGTCACCATGCCTATACATCGTACTCTAAAATTATCAAGTAGAAAATAAGACTCAACTCCTATTCCCTCAAGCTAACGTTAGACCAAACACTTACCTCGGGTCAAAAATATAGCAATCAACCCTCTAACACCGTCTTTCCTTCAAAATTCAACTACGGAATGGTATTATCTAGGCATAATCAACTCACGCAAATCAATAAGTATTCAATAATTCAATTACATAGCGTAATTACCCATTTCCATGCATTCTTCAAAAATTAAATTCGACCCTGGACCCGCTTGGTCCAAACACGAGGCTCGGACCAAAACTACGTCACCCATTCACCCACGAGCCCGAATATATAATTTGTTTTGAATTCCGACCCCAAATTGAGGTTGAATTACCCAAAATACCATAACCCCTAACTCTAGCCAAATCCCCTAATTTTTAAATTGTTTTAAGGATTCTATGCCTAGATTCTAGTGTTCGATGAAGGAAAATGGAAGAAATTGGAGTTGAAGTCACTTACCCAAGTGGTTATGGAGGAGAGCTAGCTTGGAAGTCTTCAATGGGGGTTTGAGGAAGAAGAGAATGATGGAAATGAGAAAATCCCGAAATACATTTTGTTTTTAAGACTTTATATACACTGGCGATTTTTACTCTACGCAATCGAGGACAAGGGATTGTGATCGCGACGAGTACTGGGTTCTAAACTTATGTGATCGCGAACAAGGGACTGCGGTCGCGTACGTACTAGGACTTGATCATCGCGATCGCGACCAGGTGATCGCGTTCGCGTAGAGCAACACACTGCTCCGCCCCTAGATCCCCTTAACGTTATGCGATCGCGTGAGGCCCCTTGCAATCGCGTAGAGCACTACCCTCAGTCTCTATGGTCGCGTCCAAGGCCCTGCGTTCGCGTAGGGTAATATCCCAACCCCTTCCATATGAACATAGGGATCGCGTGAATCACAACCTCTATGACCTCTACCTCCACCTCTAGCACCTCTACCCCTACCTCTAGCTGGTTGGGCAGGCTGTGGAACACCTGGTGCCTGTACCATAGCACGAGAACCCTAATGCTGCGAACTACGTGGTGCTCGAGGGTAAAATTTTTCAAGGTGACTCGGATCACCACAAGTGTAACAAGACCTCGACTTCTGAGGGAACTGAGTCTGACCCTGTCGACTTGAATGACCACCTCGAACACTCTGATTCGGTGGTGCATTGATGGGAGCTGGTGGCGCACTGTATGGCTGCCGATCAGAATAGTGCGTCTGATAACCACGACCACCTGAAGTACCATAGGAAACCTGAAGTGCTGACTGGAAGGGACTGGGTGGATGACCTCTTCCTGAAGAATACCTGCCCCCAGATGAGGCTCCACTGAAACGATCAAAGTGACGGGGCCTTTTGTCAGCCCCCTGATAACCACCCTGTGACATAATCATCTCAATCCTCTTGGCCACATTGGCCGCATCCTGGAACAAAATATCAGTACCTGACTCTCTAGCCATCTGAAGTCTGATAGGCTTGGCCAATCCTTCAATAAATCTTTGAACTATCTCCCGATCAGTGGGAAATATCACAAGAGCATGTCGGGCTAGAGTGATGAAACTGGTCTCGTACTGAGTGACTCACATGGATCACTGCTGGAGACGCTCAAACTACAACTGAAGGTCCTCTCTCTGAGTAATGGGAATGAACTTCCCCAAGAATACCTTTGAGAACTGAGTCCAAGTCAAAGGTGCAGACCCAGCTGGCCTGGTCAAGCAATAGTGTCTCCACCAAGTCTTTGCGGAACCCTAAAGACGAAAGGTAGCAAAATCAACTCCATCGGAATCTACTATGCCCATGTTCCGAATAACCCCATGACAGCTGTCCATATAATCCTGGGGAATCTCTGATAGTGAACCGGTAAAAGTAGCAGTGAATCACCCTTCGTGTTTTAACACTCTTCCTTACAATAGCAAATAGTGCACGGCATCACCCTTCGTGCTTTAACACTATTCCTCACCAAAACTGCAATCACAAACAACGGGCAAGGGAGTAAACAAAATAAAAATAGAAATCCCAGCAAAGGAACATCAATTAAAAAAATTAAATCTCCACAAGGGAACATCAATTACACAATTAAAACTCGGCAAGGGAATATCAATTAAAAAATTAAATCTCGGCAAGGGAACAATAACAATAATCTCAACATCCTAGCAAGGGAGATAATTACTAAAGCAACAATGACCCGGTGAAGGTATATTTTAGTAACTCTTTCTCTTTCTTTCACTTTAATTTCATTGTTTACTCCATTACTTGAGCCAATGCTCCAAAGGATTTAACTATCTCATGTATCTTCACCGTTCGTGTTATAATTTGAGCCAATGCTCCAAAGGATTTAATTATCTCATATATCTTCACCATTCATGTTACAATTTTGAGTCAATGCTCCTCGAAGTTTAAAGATCACAATTCCCTTCTTATTCTCTTTACAACATATAGAAATCATCAATTAAGCATGGAAGTTACAACAAAATCGGAATATTTGCAATGATAAGACTCACGGTCGTGCTAGACACTAATGTATAGATACTCGTCACCATGCCTATACATCGTACTCTACAATTAGCAAGTAGCAAATAAGACTCAACTCCTATCCCCTCAAGCTAACTTTAGACCAAACACTTACCTCGGGTCAAAAATATAGCAATCAACCCTCTAACACCGCCTTTCCTTTAGAATTCAACTCCGGAATTGTATTATCTAGGCATAATAAACTCAAGTTTATCAATAAGGATTCAATAATTCAATTACATAGCCTGATTACCCATTTCCATGCATTCTTCCAAAATAACTAAATTCAACCTCGGGCCCGCTTGGTCCAAACACGAGGCTCGGACCAAAACCACGTTACCCATTCACCCACGAGCCCGAATATATAATTTGTTTTGAATTCCGACCCCAAATTGAGGTTGAATTACCCAAAATCCCATAACCCCTAACTCTTGCCAAATCCCCTAATTTTTACCTTGTTTTAAGGATTCTAGGCCTAGATTCTAGTGTTCGATGAAGGAAAATGGAAGAAATTGGAGTTGAAGTCACTTACCCAAGTGGTTATGGAGGAGAACTAGCTTGGAGGTCTTCAATGGGGGTTTGCAGAAGAAGAGAATGATGGAAATGAGAAAATCCCGAAATACGTTCTGTTTTTAAGACTTTATATACACTGGGCAATTTTTACTCTACGCGATCGCGGAAAAGGGATTGCGATCGCGATCGCGAAGAGTACTAGGTTCTAAACTTACGCGATCTTGAACAAGGGACTGCGATCACGGACGTACTGGGCACTAACCATCACGATCGCGACCAGGCGATCACGTTCGCCTAGAGCAACACATTGCCCCGCCCCCAGATCCCCTTAACACTATGCGATCGCGTGAGGCCCCTCGCGGTCGCCTAGAGCACTACCCCCAGTCTCTGCGATCGCGTCCAAGGCCCTGCGTTTGCGTAGGGTAATTTCTCAACCCCTTCCATATGAACATCACGATCGCGTGAATCATAGAACACCAGAACAACCCAAAAAAAACACCATATTTTCCAACTCTTTTGCACCCGACACCTACCGGAAACTCAGCCGAGCCCTCTGGGCTCAAAACCAAATATACACACGACTTAAAGAATCATCCCGTGAACTTTTTCGACTAATTGAACCACTAAAATAACATCAAAAACAATGGATTAAGTTCAACAATCTATAGAATTTTCTCAAACTTCGTAAACTTCTAAATTCTCAAATTTTTATCCGAAGCACGTCATTTCAAGTCCGTTTTACACCAAATTTTACAGATAACTCACAAAACATATATTAAACCTGTTCCGAGCTCCGGAACCATAATACGGGCTCGGTAACCCAAATTTTACCTCAAAGTTCATTTTCAAAAGTCTTTCTTATTTTCAGAAAACAATTTTCTTTAAAAATTCATTTCTCGGGCTTGGGACCTCGGAATTCGATTCCGAGCATACACCCAAGTCCTATATTTTCCTACGGACCCTAACGGGACCATCAAATCATGGGTCCGGGTTTGTTTACCCCAAATGTTGACCGGAGTCAAATTTACTCATTTTAATATCAAATTTTAGCATTTTCACAGAATTTCATATTTAAGTTGTCCGGTTACGCGCCCGGATTGTGCACGCAAATCAAGGCAACTATAGATGAGGTTTTCAAGGCCTCCGAAGTATGGGATGGGTAATAAAATAGGTGATGACCCTTTGGGTCGTCACATTTTAGAAGGTTCGACTAAGTTCGTATGTTGATATATGACTTGTTAGTGTGATCGGTTGACGTCTTGAGGGCCTCGGCTAAGTTTCGGGTGGTTAACGAATTATTTTTGGTGTTGGGAGATAGTTTTGTTTGCTAGTTTCTAAAATTGTTGGTGTTTTCCGCACCTGCGGATACGGAGCCACAGGTGCAAGGTCGCATGTGCGTTTTGGCGAGGTTGTAGATGCGGATCTGGAGGACTTGGGCTGGGTCCGCAGGCGCAGATGCCAATGGCTCGATTTATCGCATCTGCGAGCTCGCAGGTGCGAGACTGGGGCGCAGATGCTAATGGGAGATGTTTGGTCAATCACGCAGAAGCAGAATGAGGACGCACAGGTGAGTGCCCGCAGGTGCGGAACTTGGGGCACATGTATGGAATTTGAGGACTTAAATGGTTCTCGCTGGTGCGAGGATTTGACCGCAGAAGCGGATATTTGGCCGCAGGTGTGAAAGCTATGGGCAAAAAGTGTAAACATAACACTTTGCTAATTTTGGTATATTTCCAGCATTTTCAAATCGGTTTTTGGAGCTTTTAGGGTGATTTTGGAGGGAGATTCAAGGGGTTTTCATTAAGGTAAGTTGCTTGAACTCTAATACATCTATCTATGGTGTTTTCCCGTTGTTTTATCAATTAATCAGTGGGAATTAGGGGTTTTGGGCTTGGGATTTTAGAGAGTTTGATGGGAGGATTTGAGGGATCAAACGATATCAAATTTTGGTAAATTTCGTATATATGGACTCGCGAGTGGATGGGCTTTCAAGTTTTGTAATTTTTGTCAGATTTTGAGAAGTGGGCCCTGGGGTCGGGTTTTAGCCGATTTCGAATTTGGGTCTAATTTGATAGTTTTTCTTGTGGAATTCATTCCTTTAGCAAAAATTTATGGTTTTGTACTGATTGTGAATAGATTCGGAGTATTTGGAGGTCGAATCAAGGGGCAAGAGCATCATGGATAAGGTATTTGATCTATTTGAGGGAAGTAACGATTGTAAATTTAATCCCGAGGGTATGTTATCCCGAATTTTGTGCCATGTGACTATTTTAAGGTGACGCACATGCTAGGAGATAGGCGTGTGGGCGTGCACTGTTGGGGATTGTGACTTGGTCCGTCCCATAGCAACTCTAACATTGCTTATTTTTCTTGAAACTATCTGATACTCATGTATTTTAGAATGAATTTCTCTAAATTGGGTTGGATGCCATGTTTAGGCCTTATGCCAGTGTTGTTTGGACACTTAGAGGTCTTTTCTTGCTATCCTCTCATTGTTTTTTACTGAAAATCTATACTCGGTCATGTCATATATTTACTGCATAGCTCAGCCTCTATTACTCTATTTTTATGCTTCATATAAATGTTGTTTAGGTGGAGTACTTTGATTTACTGAGAGCCCGAAGGGCTTGAGAGGTTTATGACTAAGTGAGGTCGAGGGCCTGATTTTTGAGCATATTTTTGGATTGGGCTGCACGTGGAAATTTTTGATATAGGACGAGGGCCTCATTGATTTATTCCAGGATTGGCTTGATATAGCGCTTGGGCTGAAAGAGCCCCTCCGAAGTCTGTACATACCCTAGTGAGCGCATGTACCTACTGAGTACGAGTGCGAGTGCCGAGTGCTGAGTGACTACGAGGCATGAGCGATGGTGAGGTTTGCCCGAGGGGTTTTATACGAGAGATTGTGAGGTTTGCCCGAGGGGCTGTATATGAGTGATGTTTTGCCCAAGGGGCTGATTATGATTTCATCATTTTTTTGCTCAGCTTTGCATTGAGCCTTTGTTTGAAAACTATTGAAAGATGTCTTTAAAAGATTTCAATGGAATAGGATTTAAATGAGCTACTTAATTCAAACTCTCATTTTAAAAACATGTTGTATTTTATTGAGTTTTTGTGATATGAACTTTACTTGCATTATTTCTCGTCACTACTTCTCAATCTTTATTTATTGTACTTACTGAGTTGGCATACTCACATTACTCATGCATATTGTGTGCAGCTCCAGGTGTTTCTTGATCCGGTAGAGGTTGTTGCTTATTCGTGACGTATATTCTCGGAATTAGCAAGGTAGCTGCTTGGCGATTGCAGCCCTGCTTTCCTCCTTCTTTATCTTCCCTTAGTTGTACTTGATTAATCACAAACTATGTTAGTCTTTATATTTACAGATAGTTGTAGTATTTGCTCATGACTAGTGATAACCCGATGTCGGGCTTTTCTTTTTCCGCACTTTTGTTTTCATTTGAACTCCTTTATGAAGGTTTTATATTGAATAGATTTGAAATTATCTTTGATCTCACGACACGAACCTGGGGGGCGAGACCGGCACCTAATGCCTCACCTATCCTTGCATACTAACTTGCAACTAAGGGACTTTGAACATATGATGTCATACTTTTTCCATAGGCCACATTGCAAGACAACTGCGAATGCTGACTAAAGGTCGATATAAAACTGGGCCGACACGGCCGTCATAATTATTACAGCAGACAAACAAACCAAATATACATACAAGGCCTGAAAGTCCAACATACTGCACTAACTGACATGATATGTCTACAAGCCTCTACTGATGGATATACTATGATCAGAACAGCTCCCCGACCTACTCATAACAGATATACATATATACACAAGATGTACGTAAGGCTCAAGACCTGGAAACTCCGAAAGGCATGGAGCTTACCTATCAAGCTGAACTTGGGCAACACCTAATAAAGAGGCCTACCTGTACGCATGAAGTGTAGTGCCCCCAGAAAAGGGACGTCAGTACGAAATAATGTACCGAGTATGTAAGGCAATATACCGAAAGTTGAAACTGAACTGATAATATAATATCTACAAGTATCTAGAAGTCAAAGATGATCTGAAGATATGCTTACCTGCTGATACTGACTCAACTCTCTCAATATAGTAAGTAAAATAGT
>ML326049.1:0-25711 GCA_005239505.1 Nicotiana paniculata | reverse complement strand
CCTTCCGATTCTCTTATTTCTTTTTATCTAAATATTCATTAACTGGTACCTCATACCCTTCTTCACCTTTGCTTCTTTTACTTGCTGAAACATGTGTCTACCTTCCGATTCTCTTATTTCTTTTTACCGTAAGTGAGGATAGATATTCTTGCCTTAGGTTTCCTTATCAAGAATCTTACACTTCTTAGTACACACATGATCTTCTAAATACCTCATATTTATCCATCATAACCATGATGAAAAAATTGAGTTCCTCTGTCTGAACTCTTCCACAAATATATCTCTTACCAACCGTCTTTCTGGATGTAGGTATCGTCTTATTATGAATAAAATGGATATTAGGAGTTCTGTTATTGTTAAAAGTAGCTCAGAATGCTTATATTTCTCTACTTGAGTTGTAAATACTCTAAATATTCATTAACTGGTACCTCATACCCTTCTTCACCTTTGCTTCTTTTACTTGCTGAAACCTGTGTCTACCTTCCGATTCTCTTATTTCTTTTTACCGTAAGTGAGGATAGATATTCTTGCCTTAGGTTTCCTTATCAAGAATCTTACACTTCTTAGTACACACATGATCTTCTAAATACCTCATATTTATCCATCATAACCATGATGAAAAAATTGAGTTCCTCTGTCTGAACTCTTCCACAAATATATCTCTTACCAACCGTCTTTCTGGATGTAGGTATCGTCTTATTATGAATAAAATGGATATTAGGAGTTTGAATTCTTACAAGTGAGCTCTACCACATGATATAAATGCCCTGTAGCCTCCTGCTTATAAGTGTGGTGCACAACACACCTATAAACAAGACTATACTAGACACGACTTTTAGACTACCTAGGATAGAACTGCTCTGATACCACTTTTTCCACGACCCAAACAAATGGGCCGCGACGGGCACCCGGTACCTTACTCAACCGAGTACCAACATAACATATATTTCGTATCATACTATCATAGGTAAATGAAACGGAAAGGCTGCTGTGAGATAACTAGAATGAAACATAAGGGAACACTCGACATAGGATGATCCAACATGTAATATAAACTTGTACATATGATATACGGGACTATAAGGCCAAAATGATCACTCGTACACTGAACATAGGCCGACAAGGCCATACTATCTTTCATATACATGACATATGTATACAAGCCTCTAAGAGTAGATCAATTCCATAAAGTTCGAGACAGGGCCTTGCCATACTAATCAATACATGTCCAAATCATACTGACCAAATAAGCAACTCCGGAGAAAATGGAGCGCACGAACACCTTCCGCTGAGCTGAAAGCCTACTTGGAGGATTCTCGACCTATCTATTGAGACCTACCGGCATGAAATGCAGCGTCCCCAGGCCAAAGGGACGTCAGTACAAATGATGTACAGAGTATGTAAGGAATGAAAAATCAGTAAATAATAGACATGAGAGAAACATGGAGTAAAAGACTGAACACGTAAGTCTGTATAACTTTGTGAATGTTTAATATCTATAATTTCACGCATATTTGTATAAATTGCATACCATGCATAGTTATATACATTCATATCAACATCAAGCCTCTGAGGGTATCCCATCGTATCATCTTGGCTAGTGTGGGAAAAATCATCAACGTATACGAGTTGTTCAGGTGGTGCTGCGTATATAACGACATAACCTTTCCTCATATCCCATATACATATATATACACTTATAGAATTCCATCTTGTCATGGGTAAATGTTCATGTATAAATGAATGCACTGCATGAGAAGTACATAATAAAATGTGTCGGAACGTCATAAGACCATTATGCCTTTGACTAATGTCATGAAATGAACTTTATCAACTTATGTATTTTCTGAGACCTATGAACAAATGATAGAATTATTAGACACATGGGGATTCAAGAACATAGGCATCTCTAGTATTTATATGAATAAAATCATTTATGAAAGTTGTGCATTTGCTCGTTTATTTTGTATCGTATGGATCATGCCAAAAGGAAAGAAGGAATAGCCTTAACATACCTGAGCCAATTCTCTTGATAATCCCTCTAACACATGTCAATTGCGATAAATCACGTAATAGAGGATCGAAGTAGGAAAAAATCCATATGATATCCTTGAGAAAGATTGTATCGTACTCCCTTAGAAATGCAATTTCACGCTGCTATAGTAGTTTGAAGTTTCATATGAATTGTTTGAGCTCCATCTATTACTTATCAAATCTTAGAATCCCACGTTAAGACTTATGAACAATATCACTAATTTGGGATGTGACTTTGCTTACTATAAGAAAAGGAATCCATAGATGTTGTCCAATTTTTTTGCCTTCTTGATAGTATTCTTCGACCAATTGAGATAAATGTGCACATATATCTTTAAATGTTGCCACCACCTTCTTAAGGTCATGAATAGATGGCATTTGCTGCAAAATTTCCATACTCCCACGTGGATGTTTTCCCCTGGTAATTATCCAAAATTCTCACTTAATTATTTATCCACATAAATAAAAATTATCTCAAATTACATAAAATAATACTCATTTTTAACACACTTTATACATCTTACTATCATGGTCATGTGGTACATTACATGGCACTAGTATATAAATATGGGGTATTATAACTTGGACCTTTTTTATCCCAAAATGTCAATCTTTGAGTTGGGAACCCGTGTAGAGCTCAACACAGCTTTTCATCCACAGACCAATGGGCAGTCGAAGCAGAAAGTTCAGATCTTGGAGGACTTGCTCAGAAAATGTGTGATTGACTTTGCAAGGCTGTGGGATAGATTCTTTCCTTTGGTCGAGTTTGCTTACAACAATAATTATCAGTGCAACATGGATATGGATACATTTGAGGCTTTACATACTCGGCGATGTCGTTCTCCTATCAGATAGTTTGAGCCCGACGAGTCTAAGTTATATGGTACTTATTTTGTGAGGGATGCATTGGAAAAGGTAAAGATGATTCAAGAGCGACTTCACAGAGGACAGTCCAGGAAGAAGAGTTACACGGATCAGAATGCACAGGATTTATCATTCATGGTAGGCAAGAAGGTTCTCTTGAAAGTCTCACTGATGAAGAGGATCATGAGGTTTGGGAAAAAGGGCAAGTTAAGACCAGTGTTTATAGGCTCATTTGAGGTGTTGAGACGAGTTGGGGAGGTTGCTTATGAGCTTGCATTGCCTCACAGTCTATCGAGAGTTCATCCAGTTTTCCACGTGTCTATGCTCCAAAGGTATCATGCCAATAGGTCACATGTGTTAGACTTCAGCACGATTCAATTAGTTTGAGTTCAGTCAACATTTTTAGTAAACAAACTCGGATTTTGAATTTGATAGCTCCAATAGGTTCGTATGATGATTTTGGACTTGGAAGTATGTTCGGATCGGGTTTTGGATAACCCGGAAGCATTTCGGTGCCTAATAGTGAAAGTTGACTCTTTGAAGGTTTTAAAGTTCTTTAAATTTGGTTTGGAGTAGGTTTTGGTGTTATCGAGGTCCAATTTGGATTCGATATCTGGAATAGTTCCGTATGATGATTTAAGACTTGCACGCAAAATTTGGTATCATTCCGAGTAGTTTAAGTATGATTCGTCGCGTTTGGAGTGATTTGGAAACTTGAAGTTCATAATGTTACATCCCGTACTTTTTTACGTTGGACTTATCATAGGATAGTTGACATAAGCTCAAGAACAGGGTTATTTTTGAGCTTATAAGAATTTATGCTATTTATAACAAGTGATAAGTAAAGTCGTGAAGGTGAGAGGGTAAACGAGTTGAAGAAAATGAGGTTGGTCGAAGTTTAAGATTTTGGGATAAAATATGGTCCAATCCATAATAATCCATATTTATGGACTAGTGCTATACCACATGAACATGATAGTAAGGTGTATAAAGTATGTTAAAAGTGATTAGTATTTTAAGTAAGTTATGATATTACTTAATTTTGTGGGTAATGAGTTAATTAATGGTTTTAGTGGGAGATTAATAAACTAATTAGGAATTTGTGCCTAAGAAATTAGTGGAGATACCATCTCTGTGTGGCAGCAAATGGAAGTATTAATCAAACATAATAGTGATTAGATAATTTATGTAGCTAGGTGGCATATTGAGGGGACTAGTTTGCAAAGTAATCACATAAAGTGGGGCCCCTAACCCGCTATGATAAGGAGACCTCCATACCTCATCAAAAGTGATATATATATCAAATCTTAAAAGGAAAGGAAGTCATTTTAGGAGCTCATGTACCTATACAATTCCTATAAGCACCATCTTAGGCAATTAGAAGCTCGTCACAATAGCACTGTATGACCAGCCCTCTTTAAGGCAATTATCTTGTAATTTCCTCTTGGTTTGGAGGTTTTGGTTGTAAAGGTGTTGGGAAGGCTTATCTCCAGCTCATCCTATCCTTTTTATTCAAATAATTGAGGTAAGAATTCAACAATCCTTCTAGATAAGTTTAACTTCAACTTGGAGAAATCCACCTTGAGTTCTTGTTGAGGTAGAAATAAAGGTTGTTGAGTATTTGAGGAGGATTTGGTTGTGTTGAAGGGCCGGAATATGGTTATAAATATTTATATGTATTATTATCCTTTTTTTTCAAGGTAATATCATACTCTTCTCTATGTATTTGAGGTCATTTGGATCATAGTTTTGTTATTGATGAAGTGTTGCAGTTGTTGAACGGGTTTGAGTTGTCTCTTAATGTCACGACCCAAAATCCATAAGGTCGTGATGGCGCCGGACACCACTGTTAGGCAAGCCAACCATTAAATGGTTAAGTTAAATTTCCTGTTTTAGTATTTTTGAAATCATTACCTTTCACTTTATTACATAATAACTGATTAAATTTCGCTAAGTAAATACGACAGTTTAATATTCCATTTTTATAAAATACATCCCAAACACATCCCAGAACCCGGTATCACAAGTGCATGAGCAAATTCTAAGAATTTCACAAATACTACAAAGCTTGTCCGAAATACAAATTGGGCAAGGAATTTAAAATGAAAATAAATAAAATATGAGGGAGACTTTGTCGGCTGCGGGTCGCCTCCGGATGATGCAGCTCACCTACGTCTCCAAGCCGGCCACATTGCTGTGAAAGTACCTGTGCAATAAAAATGCACAACAAGTGTAGCATGAGTACGAAAACAATGTGTACTCAGTAAGTATCCCGCATACCTCAAAGAGGTAGTGACGAGAGGTCAAAGTTGACACTTGCTAGAGGTCTATTTAACATAATCGAGTGAGACACTAAGCATGAATATCATAGGCAATTTAATAAATATCAGGGATAAGGAATATCAGTTCTTCTTACATTTAACACTTTAACACCTCGTTATTTTAGTTGAAAATTTATAGTTTCCAGGCCAATAAACATGTATAAATCACAGGAAAGTACGCAGCAATTATCATGCGCGAGATATGCCGAGGGTCGAACGATGCTGACCAACAATAATAAAATGTGCACTGCCGAGGGTCGAACGGCTCGAACCATAGATGCATCTATCTGCCCCGCTCGCGAATCGATCATGCGACACGGTTGTACATAAATAACAAGGTCATCCTGCTCGTGAATCATACATGCGACTCAGGCACCCATAGTTACACATATTCACACAATAAATCACATTTTTATCAGAAAAATTAGCTATTCAATGAAGTGATAGAATTCTCCTTTTAATGAACATGAAAATAGTATTTAAAGCCTTTCTGGGGATTTACTTCCCAATTTCGACCGTGTTTCAACATTATAGATTTATCCGAAACGCAATTATCCAAGGAAGAATCAATTCTCCTTCTAGATGATTAAGAAAAGTAAACTATATCCTTCTTAGAGATTTAATTACTAATTGAGAACATCCGATGATATTTTATTGACAAGGTTACAAGTACGACAAGTAAAGCATGCTAGTGGGTTCTAGACTACCCGGACATGGCATAATAGTAGCTACGCACGGACTCCCGTTACCTCATGTGTATGTAGCCCCCGCAGATAGTAGAACCTATTTAATTAGTTCACCTATGGGGACAATTCCTTCTCACAAAGTTAGAAAGGAGACTTACCTCGCTCCAAAATTTCATAACCGACTTCCAAGCCCTTCCGACGACTCCAATTGATGCACAACGCCCCAAAACTATTCAAATAACAGGAAAAACAATAAAAATTCACTCTAATACTTGTAAAAATTCAAATTATATAAGTTCCCAACTCCGCTCGAAAAGTTGACCAAAATGCCCTCTAGCCCACGTGCCCGGATTCCGAAATTTCTCGAAGATAAATTCTACCCATAGCTTTACTAACTCAATTATACAATTTACACTAGTTTTGATGCTCAAATTCATGGCAAAAGTCCAAAATTCCAAATTCTAGGTCTTCCCCAGAAATCTTAAATTTATACTAATTTTCCATGTCTAAATCAATGTAAGATGACATATTTAACTCAAAAATAGGAAGAAATCTCTTACCTAGTGTTGCTTGGTGAAAATCCCTCCTTGAGCTCTCCAAAATCTTCCAAACCAAATGAAAGAAAGGGGAAAAAACTCGTGCTTAAAACAATCTGTCAAGGCTCCATCGAGTTGTACCTTGCGCTGTGCAGGTTGTACATCCTATTATAATTTCTCCTTTCTGTACACCTTCTGTTAAAACGCCCATAACTCCTTGTAGAAATATCTAAATGACAAACGGTTTGACGTTTTAGAAACTAGACTCGAAGATCTTTAATTTTATAGGCTGTACACCATATAACTCATTATATATTTCGAGATATGAGCTTCTAAAGTCGGCTCCATGCATCAGAAATTCTTTCAAAACTGCTCCACCAGCCATCTTCAATCGATCCTAACTTTCTGATTAAATGTCGAAATCATAAATGGTTTAACTTTCTGGAAAATAGAATGAAAGGAATACAACTCTTATGTTTTGCACATTTTCATAATCCTTATATATTTCGAGATGTAAGCTTCCAAATTCAACTCCCCGATTGCACTAGTTGCTGCCAAAACAGCTTTCTGCAGAAAATTTCAGCAGCTCTTTGGTCCGAAATTCATTCCGTTAACCTTCCGAAATCCACCCGAGGCCCTCGGAACCTTAACCAATTACACCAAAATGTCCCAAAACATGATACGCACTCGTTCAAGACCTCAAATCACATCAAACAACGTCGAAATCATGAATCGCACTCCAATTCAAGCTTTATGAACTTTAAAATTTCAAACTTCTACATCCGATGTCAAAACCTATCAAATCATGTCCGATTGACCCCAAATTTAGCACACAAGTCATATTCAACCTTATGGACCTACTCCAACTTTCAGAATTTGAATCCGACTCCGATATCAAAAATTCAAACTCTCGGTCAAACTTCTCAAAAACCTTCAAATTTCTATCTTTAGCCAAATGACTGCAAAATGACCTACGGACCTCCGAATTCACTTCTGATCGCTCTCCCAACTCCAGAATCACCATACAGAGCTCTTCCCAGATTCATAATCTCAAACGGACATCAATAACACTGAAATATACTTCAACCCAGACTTATGAAATTCCTTCTAAAATGCTAACTTCCACAATATACGCCAAAACGCTCTCGGGTTATCTAAAACCCGATATGGACATACGCCCCAGTCCGAAATCATCATACGAACCTGCTGGAACCTTCAGATCCTGATTCCGAGGTCTTTTACTCCAAATTCCAGTCTTAGTCGATTCTTCCAACTTAAGGCTTCTGAAATGAGAATTTTCTTTCCAATTTAACTCCGAACTTACTGAAATTCAATTCCGACCACACCTACAAGTCATAATACCTGAAAAAAAGCTGCTCATGACTTCAAACCACTGAACGACGTGCTAGAGCTCAAGACGACCGGTCGAGTCATTACACTTAAGGTATCCTATGGATGAAAATTGTGAAGTATAGTTGTTTATGATGGTGGTTGTGTTATGAGTATATGAGAAGATATATTAGTGTTGTATTGCCATTGTAGGATTATATGAAGCTTATGCACCCTAAGTGTTCGATAAAATGTTGTAGTGAATCCAATTCTTGGTTTATTGATTCGATTGTGATCCAAACAATTAATACAATGTAGATTATCATTCATAGAGCATACAGGAACTCTTGAGTTATCTCTATCCAAGAAACAAATGTATGTTATGGCTATCCCTTCTTTCCTTTTGGCATGATCCCTATGATACAAATGAAACGAGCAAACACACAACTTTATATATACCTCTATTCATAAAAGCACTAGGGGTGCCTATGTTCTTGATTTCCCAAGTGTCTTATTATACCTTTTGTTCATGGGTTTTAGAAAAATACATAGTAGATAAAGTTTATCCAAAGGCATATTGATCTTATGACATTCTGAGAAATCTTACTAACTTACTTCTTATGCATTTCATTCATTTATACATGTACATTGATCCATGACCAGATGTAGTTATATCCGCATATATCATATGTATATGGGATATGAGAAATAGCTACGACGTTATATACGCACCACCACGTGATCAGCTGGTATCCGTTGATGATTTCACCCACAGTGGCCGAGATGTAATGATGGAATTTCCTCAAAGGCTTTTTGATGTTATGTATGCATATACCTATGCATCATATGACATTTATATGCATATGCATGATGTTATAAATATTACATGATTCAGAAAGCTATTCAGACTTCCATGTTTAGTCTTTTACTCCATGTTTCTCTCATGTCTTTTATTTACTGATTTTCATTCCTTACATACTCGGTATATTATTTGTATTGACACTCCTTTTGCCTGGGGATTTTACGTTTCATGCCCGCAGGTCTTGATATGTAGGCTGAGAGTCCTCCAAGTAGGCTATTAGCTCAATGGAGGGTGTTGGTGCAGTTCATTTTCTCCGGAGTTGACTATTTGGTCAGTATGATTTGGACATGTATTGATTGGTACGGTGAATCCCTATCCCGACCTTTATGACACTTATGTACTCTTAGAGGCTTGTAGATAAATGTCTAGTCCTTGTATGGCATTGTCGGCCTATGTTTTGAGTATACAAATGATCATGTCGGCCTTATAGGCCCGTATATCATATATTTAAGTCAGTATATCATGTTGGGTCATCCTATGTCGAGTGTTTCCTCATGTTTTATTCTAGATAACTCACGACAACCTTTCCGTCTCATTTACCTATGATAGTGTGATACAAAAGATACTTTACATTGATATTCGATTGAGTAATGTACCGGTGCCCATCGCGGCCCATCTATTTAGGTCGTGCCATATAACTTGACTAGATTTGTATTTGGGGTATGATTCTTTTTTTTGTTGTTGTTTTATATGTTTCAAAGTTTTAGCAGGTTTGAATTATGTTTATGGACTTGTTGGTGTAGTTGGATGGGGTCCCGGGGGTAAATTTTAGGAATTCTTTAATTAGGGTTGAGTAATCACTTTAATAGTTGGAATGTGAACTTTTGAACATGTATTGATTATTTTATATAACATTTGACTAGTTTCGAGTCGTTTGGCACCGAATTGAGGGTTTAAAGCGCAATCTTGGACCGGAAAGTAGGCTTTGAGATGAGGTAAGTCTCTTTTATAACCTTGTGAGAGGTAATTAACCACATAGGTAAATTTAATTAATATGTGTTTCTATTTATGGGGGCTACGTGCGCACGAGGTGACAAGAGTCCGTATGTAGCTACTAATTATGCTTATGTCCGGGTAGTTTTAGGTTTACCCCATGCTTCTTTGACACCGTTATTTGATTATGCTTACTGATTGCCTTGAATAGAGATAAGATTGAGGACTTCAAGAATTTAAAAGTTTATAGTTGAATTTCTTGTTTTGGAATGAATTGAGGGATGTTATGATAACTTGAGAAATCTATGTTCAACCGCGTCGCAAGTATATTCTGTGAGCGGGATAAATTTCCATTACTCTCATGGGAGCGGGCCGTTCATATCGGTAGGTTAATAGATGCATCTATGATGTGCATGTTGACCCTCGGCAGTGCACACAGTATATGCATATATATTATGGATCAGACTGTACGTCCTCAGCATAACTCGTGCACAATAATATAGGGAAGTCCCAATTATATTTGATATTGCTTCATTGGCTTGAGAGGTTAAATGAGCGAAACTGATTTGGTACTTAATAACGGTAAAGGAATTTTTTTATTTATTTCTTGCTTCCGGGTTCTATTAGCACACACACATGTGCACACACACACACACATATATATATATACATATATATATATATATATGTATATATATATATACCTGTTTAATTAGATTATTATATTTTTTTTTACTGTTGGCCCATAGTAAGTTTCGAAGTTGACCCCTCGTCACTACTTCTTCGAGGTTAGACTAGATACTTACTGGGTGCATGTTGGTTATTGTAATGATCCGGTCGGTCGTTTCGATAGTTATATCCATGTTTCCCCCATTTCTATTTCTTTTGTCCTTTACAGTCGTACTATGTATTACCGGGTTGGTTGGTTCGGGTTCGGAGTGTCTTCAGAGTGAATTGAGACACTTAGTCTCTTAATTGGAAGCTTAAGTTGGAAAAGTCAACCAAATATCGACTTGTGTGTAAACGACCGTGGATTCAAATTTTGATGGTTCTGTTAGCTCTGTTTGGTGATTTTGGACTTAATAGTGCGTTCGAAATGTGATTTGGAGGTCCGTAGTAGAATTAGGCTTGAATTGGTAAAAGATAGAATTTTTGCGATTTTGGCCGACAGTGGAAATTTTTATAACGTGGTCGGGCTGGATTTTCTGAAGTTGGAGTACATTCGTGGTGTCATTTTTGACTTGTGAGTAAAATTTGAGCTCAATCGGACGCGGTTTGGTAGGTTTCGGCATCGTTTGCGGAATTCAGAAATTTAGAAGTTCCTTAGGCTTGGATCCGGGTGTAAATTGGGTTTTTGATGTTGTTTTGAGTTATTCGAAGGTTCAACACATTCTCATGGAGTTGTACGACTTGTGGATATGTTTGGTTGAGGTCCCGAGGGCCTCGAGTGAGTTTCGGGTTGTTAACGAGTCATTTTTGGCCTTTGGGAGATAGCTATTATCTGTTGTTGTATGCTTCTGGTTTCCTCCTACGCTTTTGCGAGAGGAGCCTCACGTTCACCAATAGTGTTTGTGAGTTGAGGATGATTTGGTCTTCTCTTTCGCGAAGAAGAGAACGCGAACGTGAATGTGTGATATGTGTGTGCATTGCGAACGTGGGGGTAGGGTCGCGTTCGCCAAGAGGAGTGTGGTAGCTGAGGACCCCTAGTCTTTTGATCTATGCATTCACAAGGCACTGGTCGCGTTCGTGAAGGTTAGAGTTGATAAAGCATCGCGTTTGCAGGGAGAGAGATGCGTTCACATTGAGTTAAGATGAGAGGCAGTCAAGTTGGTCTACGCGAACACGAGAGGACGGTCGCGTTCGCGATGAAGAAAATTTGGGCAGGCAGTATTAATTTCAAAATCGAGGGTTTGAGCCCATTTTCATATTTTGAGCTAGAGACCACGGATTTGGGCGATTCTTGAAGGGATTTTCGTGGAGTTCATTAGGGTAAGTAATTCTCACTTGGTTTTGGTATCTGATTTGAGTAAAGTTGGTATGTTTAGAATCATGAGTGAATGGCTGTTCATAATTTGTGACATTTACCCGATTCTGAGACTAGGGCTTGGGGAGGTTTTTTGGGGAGAATTTCCAATTTATTGCTTTAGCTTTGATTTCAGTAGCTAGATTAGTTTCTTGTTATTGTATTTATGTTATGTAATTTATTTTGGCTAGATTTGGTCCATTCAGATTCGGATTTTCGTGGAAAAAATGTTGTTTTAGATTGATTTGAGCTTGGTTTGAGGTAAGTGGCTTGCCTAACCTTGTGTGGGAGAACTCCCCTTTAAGATTTGTACTATTTTTGATATATGAGCGCCGTGTACGTGAGGTGGCGAGTACGTACACGGGCTAATTATTGTAAAAATCTGATTTCTTATAAGTAATGACCATTTTCCTTCTTATTTGAGTCTTATCAGCATGTGTAGTATCGTGCTAGGCTAGAATAGCATGCCCGCCTTCCATAACTATTTATCTGAACTACACGCAACATGTTTAGTGAATTTACCTGTTTTTCTTAACTTGTACTTAGGTTGAAAATTAGGACTCTGTGTTGTAATTATTGAATCTTATTGTTTGTGTTGCATATTACTTTGGGACTACGGAACGGTATTCCGGGAGATCCCCATGTCTTGCATATTTACTTTGGGACTACGGAACGGTATTCCGGAAGATCCCCCTGCACATTTATGTTTGGGATTACGAGACGGTATCTCGGTAGATCCACTGTTGCATTTGTGTGCTAAGCAATTATTTTTCTATGATTTCTTTCTTGTTCAATTTCAGCCTTTATTTTACTGATATTTCATTCTTTCCTTGCTTTATTATTTATATACCAATAGGGCCCTGACCTGACCTCGTCACTACTCGACCGAGGTTAAGCTTGGCACTTACTGTGTACCATTGTGGTGTACTCGTGTCCTTTCCTGCACATGTTTTTCATGTGTAGATCTAGGTTCTTCTTACCAGCCTCGTTCATAGTTGCAGTCGTTGCTGCCGGAGACTTCAAGGTACATCTGCCGCAACCGCAGATCCTCGGAGTCCCCCTTTATCCCCCTATATTTTTTCATCTTTTCTATAGACAATGATGTATAGAACAGTTCAGACTCGTAGAAGCTCGTGACTTACGGTGTTCCGGGTCTTGGGAGGGTTTTATACATTTTGAAAGTTGATGATTGTATATGTCGAGCGGCATTCAGTTTCTTATTTAGATTATTGTTATTGTTAGTTGTTAATGTCATGCTTTTATTTCATTTCTACAAAGTGCTGTTTACCTAGTCGTAGAGACTAGGTGGCGTCACGACCATTCACAGAGGGATAATTTGGGTCGTGAATAGTTAGTATCAGAGCTCTAGGTTCATAGGTATTGTGAGTCACAAGACGATTTATTAGAGTCTCGTGGATCGGTACAGAGACGCCTATACGTATCTTCGGGAGGCTATGAAAATGTTAGGAATAATCATACTTCTTTGATTTCCTTGTCGTGCGAAATATTGGCATCAAATTAAAACATTCTCTATTCTATTCTTTCTCACATATGGTGAGAATCCGTACCGGGAGATCTGACGATCAGACACCCCTACTCCCTGCCAGAGCCGCCAGAGCCACCAGAGCCGGGCCGGTGTAACGACCCGGCCGGTTGTTCCGTGAAATTAGCCCCGTTTCCCCCATTTGTGCTTTATCATATGTTTCTTAGCCTATTTATGTTGTGTTGGGTCGGTTGATTCGGGTTTGGAGTGGTTGTGGTGAGAACTGAGACACTTAGTCTCTTAAAATGGCTTAATAGTCGGAAAAGCCAACTTGGAGTTGACTTATTGGTAAACGACCTCGGAATGTTTATTTTATGTCTCGGATAGCTTCGTTAGATGATTTGGGACTTAGGAGTGTGTTCGTAATGTGGTTTTGATGTCTGGTGTAGAACTAGGCTTGAATTGGCGAAAGTTAGTTTTTGGCGATTTCCGGTCGGCAATGGAAAATAGGCTATCGGGGTCGATGGAGTTCTGAAAGTTAGAGCAGGTTTGTAGTTTCATTTTGGATATGCGTGCAAATTTTTAGGTCAATCGGAAGTGTTTTGGATAATTTCGGCTTCTCTAGTGAAATTTAGAAATTTCAAAGTTCATAGGCTTGAATTTTATGCGATTTTGGTGTTTTTGCATTGTTTTTGGTGTTTCGAAGGCTCGTCTTAGTTTGAATGAGGTTATGGGATGTATTGGTATGTTTGGTTAGGGTCTCGAGGGGCTCGGGATTGATTTCAGATGGTTAACAGAGGTTTGGACTTAGAAATTTGCAGCAAAGTTGCTGCTGGTGCCATTTTACTGGTGTGGCCGCACCTGCGGACGGGGAGTCGCAGGTGCGGGCCCGCAGAAATGGAAGGGAATCCGCAGATGTGGAATTTGGGCAGCTCAGTGAGGGACCGCAGATGCGGATGTGGGGACCGCACCTGCGGAGTTGTAGGTGAAGACAAAGGAGTCGCAGGTGCGAAATTTGTACTTTAAGTGACTTTTCGCAGGTCGCACCTGGAACCGCAGGAGCGGGTCCGCAGGTACGATATTTTGGCTGCAAGTCCGGTTTAACTGGGCAGGAAGTATAAATATGTGCCTCTGCGAAATTTTGGCATTTTTCTTCATTTTTGCATGCGGGTTGAGTCAATTTGGGAGCAATTTGAAGGAGGATTTCGAGGGTCTTCTGTGGAGGTAAGTTTCTCGGACTGTAAACTCGATTCTATGATATTATGTGATGGACTAGGCTTGGAATTAGGTGATTAAATGGCATAAATTGGGGGTTTAGGGCTTGAAAAAATTGAGACTTATAATTAAGGAATTTAGGGGTTGTTTGTGGTTGGATTTTGATACATTTTATATGTGTAGACTCGGGAAGGGATAAGGATTCTTGTGACGTGATTTTTATCGATTTCTGAGACGTCGGATTGGGGCTCAGGTTTGGCCAATTTCGGGAATTGTGCCTAAAATTGATAGGTTTCGATTGAGCCTTGTTTATTTAGCGTATATTGATAATGTTAATCTGGTTGTGGTTAGATTTGGAGTGATTGGGAGCCGATTCGAGGGGCAAGAGCATCGCGGATTAGTATTTTGGCCCGGTGGAGGTAAGTAATGACTATAAATCTTGTCCCGAGGGTATGAAACCCCGAACTTCATATTTTCTCACTATTTTTAGAGTGGCGCACATGTCGGATGGCGAGTATGTGGCGTGCACTGATTTTTTGATTTGGTCTTGGTCCTTTACATAACAACTATTGAGTTGCGTATTTTACTCTAAATCATATGTTAAATTGTGTTCTAAAACTATTGATATATTTGAGTTGTAAGCCATGTTTGGGGCCTTGCGCCGACTTGTTTAGACCCCTTGGGGGCTTTTTACTGTTATTTCCTTCATATGTTGACTTATGATTTACACTCAGTCATATTGTGCTTAATTTTTTTCGAAACTTAGCCTTATTTACACTATTTTGAGATATAAAATGATGTTTTTGGGTTGAGTACCCCGTTTTAGTGATACGCCCGAGGGGCTTTTGAGAGTTGCTGACTGAGTGAGGCTGAGGGCCTGATTGTGAGGATATGATATGCCACGAGGTGGCTTGATATTAGCGCTTGGGATGAAGAAGCCCCTCAGAATTCTGTACACACCCCTAGTGAGCGCATGTACCTACTGAGTGCGAGTGTCGAGTGACGAGTGATTGGGAGGCATGAGTGACAGTGAGGTTACCCGAGGGGCTAATACTGAGTGATTGTGAGGTATGCTAAGTGATGTTCTGCCCGAGGGGCGATTTATGATTCATGTTTTGCGCGAGGGGCTATTTATGATTTATTTCATTTTACACTAAACTCTTCAAGTATTTTATTTTTGAAATTGTTCAAAAACACATTTTTCAAAGGATTTTTACTGAAGTTGGCTTTTAANGTGCTTATTGTGAACTGATGATTTGATCTTATGTTTTTCTCAGTGCTTAGACTTGATTTATTTTCATTACTACTGAGTTGGCGTACTCACATTACTCCCTGCACCCCTGTGTGCAGATACAGGTGCTGATACCGAGAGTTAGTCATCTATTTCCGTGCGGAGCCGGAGTCGGGACATAGAGGTAGCTATTCAGCGTCCGCAACATCTTTGTTTTCCTTTTCTTATTTTTTACCTAGTTCTTTGTTCTGAAATTTTGTATTATGATAGTAGAATTTTCGGTATTATCCTTAGATGCTCATGACATGTTGACTCCGGATCTTGGGGAATGGTTTTAGACTATTTAGCTGTTTGTTTTGCTTAATAGATTCAGTAATTTATATATGGTTATGAAATGTTGAAAATGAGTTGGAAATTTTTGAAAGAAACTGTAAATATGTGATTGTTGGCTAGCTTAGTTCCACGATAGGCGCCATCACGACCGATTTAGGGTTTGGGGTCGTGACAGCTGGGGTAGAGGATGACCACGTGGTGCAGCCAGAGCACCCGTGCGAGCTTCGGCAGAGGAGCATCCAGTAGCTCCAGTTGGAAGGCAGGCACCGGAGGTTCCTATTGCTGCACCAGCCTTCCAAGAGACTTTAGCCCACTTCATGAGCATGTTCAACACCTAATATCTAGATGGATTGATCCCACTAGCTCCCGCAACATCTCAAGTTGGGGGAGGGGCACAGACCCCCGCTGCTCGTACTCCTAGGCAGAGGGTACTGGTCAATCAGACCCCAGAGTTTATTCCTATACCGCCGATAGCTCCGGTTTAGCATGAGACCCGGACAACCGCTTCTGAGGTGGAGCAACTTAGACTTGGGAGGTACAAGAAGTACCACCCACCTTCTTTCAGCAGATTAGCTTCAGATGATGCTCATGGTATTCTGGAGGAGTGTCATCGTGTTCTCCTCACTAGGGGCATCGAGGAGATGAGTGGGGTTTATTTCACTGCTTTCCATCTTAGAGAAGCAGCCTACCAGTGGTGGCGTGCTTATGAGATGAGTAGTCCGGACGAGGCAACCTCACTCACATGGAATCATTTCTCGGATATGTTTTTGAGAGTGTGTGTTCCTTAGATCCTCAAGGATGCATGGCGCGCGGAGCTTGAGCAGTTGCGCCAGGGTTCTATGAATGTGTGAGTATGCAGTCTGTTTCAGTGAGTTGGCTTGACATGCACCAGCCTTGGTTGCCACAGTTCGGGAAAGGGTTCGTCTCTTTATTGAGGGACTCCATCCCAGTATTAGGACCAGTATGGCCATGGAGTTGGAGATGGATATCTCTTATCAGTAGTTTGTGAGTATTTCCAGGAGAGTGGATGACATGCTTGCCCGGGACAAAGAGTAGAGAGAGGCCAAAGGGTCTCGACAGACTGGTGTCACGCCCCGAACCTGGGGGGCGAGACCGGCACCCAGTGCCTTACCTATCCTTGTGTACTAACTTGCGAGTAAGGAACTCTGAACATATGATGTCATACTTTGTCCATGGGACACATTGCAGGACAACTGGGAATGCTGTCTAAATACCAATATAAAGCTGGGCCTACAAGGCCGTCGTACTTACTACAGTTGACAAACCAAAAAAATATACATACAAGGCGTACAAGCCCATTATACTGCAGTAACTGACAGAATATGTCTACAAGCCTCTCCTGATGGATATACTATGATCGGAACAGCTCCCTCACCTACTCATAACATACATACATATATATACAAGATATACATAATGTTCTAGACTCAGAAACTCCAAAAGGCATGAAACTTACTGATTAAGCTGAACTCGGGCAACACTTAATGAGGAGGTCTACCCGTCTGTCTGTCTGTCTGAACCTGCACGCATGAAATGCAGCGCCCCTAGAAAAGGGACATCAGTACGAAATAATGTACCGATTATGTAAGGCAATATACTCAACTCTCTCAATATAGTAAGTAAAATAGTTGTCCAGCCCTATAAGGCTCGGTATATATATATATATATATACATATATAACTGCTCTGCCATAGTAGGCTCGCTCATAGGCGCTCGACCATAATAGGCTCTGTATCTCGACCAACTAGGCTCGCTCATAGGCGCTCGACCACAGTAGGCTCGGTATATAACTTACCATCTGATCAGAGGTTGCCCAATATGGGCTTTCCCATCTAATAGCTCGATGGTAATGAAAATACTGTAATACTGTATATATAGACTCTCTTCTCTCTTGACTGGAAGAAGGAAATACTCAATTGAATATGAAGTCCCGATAAGGAGAACATTGTAACTTACAAAACTAGGAAAATATACATAAATTACAGGACATGAATTTTTCTTTATGCCTCATTATGAAACTCTTGTAATTACGAGATCATACAAAATGAAGGAAGAGCTTAACCTTAACATACCTGGAGTAGGGAAAAAATCCGTGTGATATTCCTGAGAAGGATTATACCGTACTCCTTTAAAATCTAAAAATTTATTATAATATGGAGTGACTACCATCCTTGACTTTCTATTAGGTATTGATTGTCCAAAGTCTTAACTCAGGTGTCTAGAGACGTAGCATTATTCTTAAATAGCATGAGTCTTATTCTTAATAGCATGCGCTTCAGCAGTAAGCATCTCTCTAATATTTACGAGTTCTCTTGTGTAATGGCAAAACCCTGTACCGAAGTGGCAGTAAGCAACAATGAGATTTATTTAAGTTTTCCATGTATCTAGAATTTGGACTTTGAAGATTATCCATCTGTCATCTCAATTAGTATTTTACGTTGTCACCTAAAGAAAATTTACAAAGAGTCATAGTTTTAGCATGTGGTTAGCTTCCACGTTTTGGGGGTTTAATCTTATCTCTTAATTTTATTAATTCGTTAAATAATGTCCCATTACCCGATAATTAACCAATTACCCGCATCATTAAAAATTATCTCAAATTACTTAAAATACTGCTCATTTTTAGCACACCTTATACATCTCACTATCATGGTCATAGGGTACATTGTATGGTACTAGTCCATATATACCGGGTATTTTAGCTCGGGCCGTATTTTACCCAAAAATGTCAAACTTCGACAAAATTTATTTTCTTTGATTTTCTTACCCTCTCAACAGCAGGAATTTACTCATCACTTGTTTGAAATAACATAATGCTTATAATCCCAAAATAATCTCATTCCCGAAATTACGTCAATTAACTTACGACGAAATTTTAAAGTTCGAAAATGTGGGATGTAACATCTCCTTTCGGAGCATTCATCAATTTAGTTATGGCGTACTTTCACGTACGAAAATATGGGGTGTAACATAATTTCCCCCTTTGGAAGATTTTTCCTCAAATGTTGACTGACGTACTTATCATTCTCATAACCTATAGCTCTTGAAAATACTTAAGTACTCCTCTTGCTATTTAGGCAACTGTTCTGTGAATGAATCCTAAAGGCCAGGGCATTCCCCCCTTAAAGCCTCTTTCTCACACCACAACGTTTAGTCGGAATTCTTCTAATCTCGTAACTATTGCTACCTTCTATCATGCAGCCTTTACAACTGTAACTTTGTGTGTGCGCCTATGCGACTCTTCCCTTCTCTTTCCTCAAGTTTTTAGCCAATCTTTAGGCTTCACCTGTGTATACAAAATTATGTCAAGCTGTCCCTCTAGTCGTCATTAGCTTTACTACATCTACAGGCCGTACTACACCATAATTCTTACTTTGATTTATTGTTACTGAGGCCTGCCACCGAACTCCAGGTTACTCTCGTTTCTTATCCTATATGTGTCACGCCCCAAAATTGAGGGACGATACCGGCGCCTAACCGGATGATAACGGTTAAGCGGACTTGGATTGCCTTTCCTACCCAACGCATCGCCCCGTGTTTATAGCATACAAATTTATGAGTGAAATAGCAAATGGATTGAAAATATGAATTTACAACATGAGTCCACTTTCCTATTTTAAAACTTCATCATTTGATAATCCCAGCATATACAACTAAGCACAACATTTCCAACATGAAACCACGGTTACGAATAGTTACAACTGCTAGCCAAATATATACAACCCACACATTGTCTACGGAGCCTCTGTACGGAGAAGAGTATACATACTTGCCGGCAACAAGGCCCTGGCTATACCTTTTACAACATAAGAAAAAGAGATAATATAGACTACACACGGCCCCAAGAGAAAGTGGGGCTCACCGGATCTTCTAAAGGTATGAAGGGGAAACACCACTATCGCCGATCTGAGCTACCTGCTGTGGAACCACCTACATCCATATGAAAGATGTATCACCCCCGTCAAAAGGGATGTTAGTACTGTTGAATAGTACTAGTATGTATGAACAAAGTTTATTCCAAGTAGAATCAAACAGTACACAATTGGAAGACAGTCAGGGTACCAAACAAGTACCACACAGATATACAGATAGTTACAAATGAAAATTTCCACCGTTACTCATTATAATTATTCATTTGTTGTGGAACATAACCCGATCCCACCATACATTCACATTTCACCCTTATTACCTCCCCACACTTATTACTTCGTGTTGCGGCGCGCAACCCGATCCCACCGTACGTTAACATTTCATAGAAAAAATAACCAACAATTATATCACAGGGATCTTCATCATCAAGAACATAAGTTCATATCAACCAACAACTATATGAAGTCAAGGCACAATAATCCTTACCAAGCAGTAATTCACATATAGTGTTGCCATCATTATTTAACTCAATTAAATCAATAAATAGTTTCTTTTCATCATTTTCCACACTCGGCCCTTAGCAATTAGATACCTTCCCACATTAGGGTACGTTAACATTCTTTCATTTAGTAGCACATGCTGCAATATTGACATATTCAAACATTTAACGAACCTTACACATGGTAGGATAAGCACAAAGAATCACCCTTCACAATCACAATTAGCATTGAAATCGACTAAGAAAATCAGAGAATGAAATCTTACACCTCGACACAGCAGGACAATTAATTCACATATGCTCAAGCTATAATTTCATACCGTGTGCTTGGACACCAACAAGGTGACTCTACAAAGATTAAAGTTAGCAATGCATACCTTGAATCAGAATTTCCCTTTAATTTTCTACCACAATTCACCGGACCTTCTAGCACCTTCAATCTAGTTCACAATGTGGCATAATTGAACTTAGAATTAAGAATAATGATCATGTCTTGAACTCACTTGAGCATTCTATCAAACACTAGGTGTTCCTTTAGATTAAATGTCCTCTTTTTAGTGAAGGATTACTCTAACCCATTTCCTTTTACTAGATTATGACTAGTTGGTTACATGCATGCAAGACTCCTACCCCTATCTTCATGAATTCACCTAACCATGATTCATTTTAACAATAATCTGGAAATTAAGGTTGATGGGGTGGAAGCTTACCTATTGTAGTGAAAAAAATGGTGTCCTACTTGATCAATTCCAGGCCTGAGTAGTGATGGAGGAACAAATTTGATGAAGTTGGAACTCTCTCTATCTAGAACCCACTCTCTTATCTCTCTAATTTATCAGAAAATAGGCTTAAAATGAAAGGGATAAGTGTTTTAATGAACTGGGGTCGGGTATAAAATTGGAATTTTAACAGTCCCGAAACAAAAATGCGCCAGGAATGCGATCGCATTCCTACTATGCGGTCTGCATTACTGTCGCATAATTCGCCCTCAAATGGGCCAAAATAAAAGTAGACTGCCCAGGTATGCCACCACTATGCGGTTCGCATACCTGTTATGCGATCGCATAACTCCCTACGCAAAAATCAAGGTGCAAGAATGCGACAACTATGCGGCCCGTATTCGTGAAATGCGATCGCATTCTAGGCCACATAGATATCCTCAAAATGCACAGCAAACTGTCCAAGTATGCGACCACTATGCAGTCCGCATACCTAATCTGCGATCGCATAGTGGACCGTAGACCTGCGCAAACCTGGAAATTTATATCTTTTAAGTCCTGGGGTACTTTTTACTCAAAAAGGGTCCGTTTTAAGAATTTCTACAGTTATAACAACACGAGGACCTATTTGGGCATTATTTTTAGCCATGAAATTTTACGGGTCTTTACAATATGCATAAAGCTAAGTTCTTTAACACTTCTTCATTACTGTTCATCTTAAGAATATCACCCAATCTCATCTCGTACCTTGCAACTTTTACCCATCCATCGTTGATCTACAATCATCCACTGATAAAGTGAAATTTTTTACGTAATATATTTCCACTAGGGCTTACGTTTCATCAGGGAACAACTTGAGTAATTTCCATAATCGTATTTCATAGTATCTCAATGTGATTCACCTTATGTGGGTATTTTAATCCTGTACTATTCATGAAATCTTCTTCAAATCATTACTCAATCGATGGCCCAAACTTCATCCTTTATCTATCACAATTACACCCTCATTGTACTACCGGGGCAACATTTCATCTCTTATAAATGCCATTAGTCTTAGACTCCTTTGAGTTCATTCAGGCTATACTGAGTTTTGCATAACTTAGAGAAAACATCAGCTCCTCTTGTTTTCATGTGCTTAATCCTGAGTACATATCCATTCTCTCCACCTTCTCACTCGCCCTTTCTTATCCTTACTCATGTCTTCCTAAAACCATGTTGCTTTACCCTACTTTTAGCTTGTGACCTACACATATCTATATATATTATTCTCTATCTTCCTTCAATTTTCTTGCACAATAGATATTCTTATGTTATTACATAATACCAAGTGAGACATCACATCGTCTCTAAATCTTCTTTACTCTCTTAACTAGACCTCTTGGTACCTAGAAGCCATAAGCTGGAAGATATACCACTAACGACACCACTATCATTCTTGGATACTGAATCCCCACGATTTTAGCTTTTTATCCCAAGTATGAACTGTTCACAACCTTATGCGTTTGAGTATCTCGTACGTTGTTTACCTTTTCCTTAAAATATCACATCATATCTTCTATTTCTTTCATGACCTCCCTTCAAAATAGGTACAATTTACATCCAAAACTTGAAGCTCTTATTATAACACTTGCACCTTTGGTGCACACACAATTCTTCTAATTTTGATCGGCCTTCATGCTTAAGCTATCTTCCGATTTGCGGCTCATGTTATTACTTTTCGTGGTCTTTCTGCCCCCTTGTTGAGTCCATACTTAGCTTATCTTAGTGTCCACACATGCCAGAGTTTTCGTGCAACTTATATGATCTCGAATATTACTTTTAATTTTACTTCCCGTTCATTAGCCACGGTAGGTTCCACTTTCCTTTGGAGTGCTTACAATGTTGTTGTTAAACTGTTGTTACATGACCATTTCCTCTTTAGGTCGTTGTGCTTAGGTTGAAGCCTTCTTCCTTATTTCCTCATCTATTCTTTCGTTGTAGTACTTAGGGAGTACCCTCTGACTCTTGTAAAGCTGTGAACTTATTACGTCGTATACTCCACGGAATTTTTTATGTCCTTTCTCGCCTATAATTATCCGTAGTTACTTACCTCCACACCCTTGTACTTTTAGGATTTCTTCTGAACTGATATTTCGATTAACTTCCCAATGGCATTCTCTTTTATTTTTGTAATACTCATGCGGTAACTTTTTAACTTCCCAACTCTTATATGAATATATCTCAAGTATAACAATGTCATAACTACGAGCCTGAATTCCCTATATTGGGGTTCCCTATGTTTATCTTACATTGATCTATTGATTTACCTTTCATTCTCTTGTCTAGCCATAACTGGGCTCTTCCTGAATCAACTACTAACTACTCGTTGGCCCATTCTCATATCAATATCCTGAATAATATTTTTTGGGTTATTCCCTTTGTCTTAACTTACCTCTCGCACTGGCTCCTTATTTATGAAAAGCATCCCGGGCTGGAAGCCTTACTTCCTTTCCTTGACGTTGTACTTGCATAATGTTTTGGGATTGTAGCCTATCTATAGGCTTTGAATAAGTGCAAACTCATTCCTTTCTTATTTTTATTGCATTCTTCATTTACCATTTCATAGCTACTAGAACCACTTAATTCTGACTTAACGCCACATCACTCCATATTTCCCCCTGTAGGGGAGTACTAAGAGTTGAAGCCTCGAGGATCTACATATAAATTTGTTACCTCTTCATCTTTTGCGTCTTTTCACATCATCGATGACCATTACTTTCCTTGCGGCAATCCTTTTGTACCAAGGATAACAAAATTCCTTACTCATGATTGTGACACCTAGTGTAATTGGCACACACAATTCCTTAAGTTTAATTGTACTTACATTGCTTGCTTTAAGGAAGCGTCTGTGTAAGGCCCTGGAAAAGCTTGCTAAGTAATTTAGGATTTCAGGGTGCTAGGTAGGCTAATTATAATATTTTATGTGCTATAAATATAATGTCAATGAATTGTATATGGTAAATAAGTGTATAAGTCATATAATAAGTAATGTGGGTCCTAGGAGAGGCCTAAGTCTAAGTCAAATTGAGGTATAGCCGGAGCTTTGTTGCCGGCATTTCCATATTTTCAATTGTACTTAGAGGTTCCGTAGATAGGTTGTGGGTGGTGTCTGGTATTGGAAATTGAACTAGAAATATTGGTATTTGGCAAATATGTTTTTCATCATATCTTAAAAAAATGTAATATTCTGGATATTATGGTTGAAACTGCTAATGAAAACAAAATGGAAGTTAATGAAATATTTATAAAGTATGATTGATAGAATTTATCTCCTATTTATTCATGAATTAGTTTAGGTAGAATGAAACCTAACAAGCTTGCTCAGTCGTGTTTACTCGGTTGAGCGCCGGTCGTGCTCCTTGGTTTTGGGGCGTGACAATCTACCTGAATGACCATTCTCTGAATTTCTCATGAATCTTCTTCTGTTGTCCATTATATTATTGCTAGAACGAAATCTGAATTTCTCATGATGCCGACCATTATCAGATCACTCAATCCCTAATTCATGTTTAGCTTATCTTGTTCACCAATTCATACTAGTTTCTATTACTCTGGGGGTCTAACTTTTCCTTTTGGTAATCGCGTCAGAGTTGCGAACTTATTTCTCAAAATGACGATATGACTTTATGGCCTATATTCTTTTGTTATTTCAAGGCCTGTCACCTCTCGTCTTTTCCTTCACTTGACTATAGTCTCTGTAATACTGTCATATTTTTGACCTACCATTCTCATCCATGTATCACATCTTACTCTTAATGCTTCATTAGCTCTGTTCTTATTTCCTACCAACATTTCTGTCTATCACTTTATTCTGAAAACTTCAACAAGATATTATTTTGCTTTTAGCTCCCCTTTACTCCATCCACTGGCTCTTTGGGTTCCCTAACATTTTCTCTATACTAGGGACGAGAGTCATACTAAGATAGTATTTATCCTTTCCAGGCTTCAAGTGCCTATCTTTGTAGCACTCATATTTAGCTTTACTATTTTAGAGTGCACCATCTAGGTTTCTCACAAGGAGATCCATTACCACGATGGCATTATCCTTCGGAAATGTCAACTAACTCTACCAATTCATCCACTATTTTGGGGTACTCTAACCCCAACTGGATCTTGATAACCCATCCTTGTCTTTAAACAATATATGTTAGCTCCCATAGGGCATAAATGAGATCGGTGTGGCCGATCGTACATACATCTGTTTACCAATCAAGCTGAACTCGGGAAACACTTAATGAGGAGGTCTACCCATATGTCTTTCTGAACCTGCACGCATGAAATGCAGTGCCCCCAGAAAAGGGATGTCAGTAGGAAATGATGTGCCGAGTATGTAAGGAAATATACTGAAAGCTGAAACTGAGCTGATAATATCATAACTTCAATTAACTAGGAGTCAAAGATAATCTGAAGATATGTTTACCTGCTGATACTGACTCAACTCTCTCAATATAGTAAGTAAAATAGTTGTGTCCCTATAAAGCTCGGTATATATATATATATATATATAAAAACTGCTCTGCCATAGTAGGCTTGCTCATAGGCGCTCGACCATACGAGACTTTGTCTCGACCAACTGGGCTCGCTCATAGGCGCTCGGCCAAAGTAGGCTCGGTATATAACTTACAATCTGATCAGAGGTTGCCCAATAGGGGCCTTGTTGGTTGATTTCCCAATGCACACGCAAGTGTACGTGGTCGACAAGTAATATAGGAA